>WYDI02011120.1:0-18227 GCA_009867235.2 Psittacus erithacus
TCAAGGCCAGGTTGGACACAGGGGCTTGGAGCAACCTGCTCTGGTGGAAGGTGTCCCTGCCTGTGGCAGGGGGTTGGTGCTTTAAGATCCCTTCCAACCCAAACCAGTCCGTGACTATTAGGCATAGCAGAGCAAAGGATGCCTGTCTGGAGCTGAAGAGACCAGTGTTCGATTACCTGTTTCTCTACAGCCTTCCCAAATTGCCTTGTATGTGCAGAACGTGTATTTCAATATTCTTCAATAGATGCTGCATAGAACAGATATAACCTTACTGCAAACACCCCTATACTGCATGTCCTACCAGCCTGGGCACGGAGATTGAACTTGCGAGGCTTCCCAAAGCAGAGGAAGTGCTGAGAAGGTCCTGCCTCCCTTATCCTGCGGCCTTTGACCTCCGCAGAGTAAGTCAGTATTCTCCCGTCCCTGTGTGGATACAAAAGGCTCTCACCGCCCCACCGCAGCCTCCCTCCGCGCCGCGAACCAGCACCCCGCAGGCACCGTTGCCGCTACAGCCTTCTGCGTGCCTCGGGGGGCGGAGCCGCGCATGCGCGTCGCCGCGCTCTGCCCCCTTCCGGAGTGGGGCGGAGCCGCGCGGGTGTCCTTCCCCCCCCTCCCCAGGATGGAGGGCTGGCGAGGAGGTGAGGGAGCGGCCGTGTGCGCGGGGGGCGGCCCGGCCCGGCCCGGGCCGGCGAGGCTCGCCCCAGCTTTCCTTCCCCTTCTTCCCTCGGTGCCGGGCGGGGAGGCCTTTCCTTTGCTGTTGGTGGTGGGGGCCTGCTGCCGGTTCCCGCCCCTTTCGCCTAGCTCGGGGCCGTTGCAGTCTCCCTCCCTTTTCCCGTCCCGCTCTTAGCCGCCCGGCAGCGCCTTCGGGGAGCTCTACCCTGAGGGAAGGCGGGGGGCGCCTGAGGTAAATATGGAGGGCGGGAGGACGGGAGAGGCGTTAGGGCCGCGGGAGAGGCGCCCGCCGCCCCCTGCACCCGGAGGTGAGCGGCGCCGGCGCGGGGGGGGCGCTGAGGCGGGAAAGCCCCGCGGTGTCCCGGGGTGGAAGTCACGGCCTTGCCGCGGCGCAGCTCTCGGCTCCCGTTCTGCTCTTCCTTCCCTTCCCCGGCCCTCTATTCCCTCCCAGCGCTGTTCTCCGGGCTCTGGCCGGGAGCTAGCGCGGTCGCCGTCGCGTCCCTTTAAACCCGCCGAGCTGACCAGGCAGCCGGATCCTTCTGGAAGAGCGCTGTGAATCCCTTCTTTTCCTCGTTCGGTCACCATGGTTGCATCGCAAGTGCTCGATTCCACTTGAGTAACTGCAGATGTTTGGCGGGTTTACTGAAGAACGTGGCCGTAGTTCAGTTACGGGATGCTGTAATGGCAGGGAAGTGACTTGGTTTCTGAGTGCAGCTTTCACCCCTGGAAGTCTGTGCCCTCCAAAATGCTTGTTGTTTGTAAATGTAAGTACTGAACAGAATAAAGGTGCAGGGAGGGAGCCGCTGACATGTTTCTCTTCACCCGTTAGAGAAGGGTAGAATTTGTTGCTGTAGTTGTACAAGAGGCTTGCGCTATTGCCAATGACAATGTGGGGCTCTGGGGTAAGGCGGAATGATTTCGATTCTGCCGAGACATTAAATAGGATTCTCTACCAATTTTCTTATTGTAGCTTGGTATGTGCCATGTCTAGCTTCACTTGAGACCCTCCAAGAATTATGTAGGAAGGAAAATCTCACATGTAAATCCATTGGAATCACCAACAGGAGTCTAAAGAGTTATGAGGTGGAATATTTGTGTGACTACAAGGTAGAAGAGGTAAGAGAAACACGGACCAATTTGATCGCTCTTTCAGCTGGAATTCAGAAGCGAGCCAAAGGTAGCTTTGCTCTTAACATAAAGCTGCAGGCTTGTGAGGACAAGGCTCTTGCTGACATTGAATTAAGTATCTTTACAACTTTGAACCATGAACAGAAAGTGGTACAACTGCTGCTTTGGGCATGTTGAGGGAGAGGGATTTGTGTTTTCTGAAGCTACAGAGATGTTAGAGTATGAAATGCTTCACCTTTTTGCATATCTAGAAGTTAAGCAATATGCTGATGCTTTTAAATTGTAGCTTCATATGTGTCACGATGCTTCTCCTTTATTTGCAGGTAACAGTCTGTATTCCTTCTCCCTTGCCTGTTCGTAGTGTGTTTGATGAGGAGTTAGGGCCATGTGCTGCCACTGGTTTCCTACGGCTTCATCATGCCCGTGAAATTCAGTCTCAGGATTTGGCCTTGTAACAGTTATTTATCCTGTTTTAAAACAAGTACCAAATGTATTATATATGCAGTATTACGTGTTTTGAGCGGATTACTTGTTTGGGAGGATAGTTAATATGTCAGAGTGACTTTAGAGATTTTTTTCTAAGTTTAGAATTATTTCTGTGTGTGATACCACTATGTTCTGCTTGTGCATACAAGTCATAGAACTGAGTTGACATAACTTAACTGCTTTAACAAATGAGCTTCCTCCAGGTATGCTGTTAGCAGTCAGGGTTCATCGCAGCTGTTTATTTCTTTGCCCTTAGAGATGATACGTAAAGTGTCCAAAGTTGTGCTGTAAGTTAATGTGCAAACAGCAAAGTTGATTTTCTTTTCTTTTTCTCCCTAAATCTAATTGCTATGGGGACATCAAGGCCTTCTGCACTGCATGCTGCTGCTTAACTCCAGAGCTCTTGTGTTTGTGTACTCTGTGATGCTGGATTTCAGCAAAATGAAACATGGCTAAACCTGTATCTGTTTCTGTATTTCAAGGGCACAGAATATTATCTTGTGAAATGGAAAGGATGGCCAGAATCTTCAAATACATGGGAACCCCAGAAAAATCTGAAATGCCCATTGCTTTTACAGAACTTTCTTAGTGACAAAAATGAATACTTGTCTCGGGTAAGAGAAGGCAAAGCACTGAAAGTGAGAAACCATGTTAAAGCTTTGAATCCTGCGGTTGCAGATTACATTGTAAAGAAGGCTAAGCAAAGAATAGCACTGCAGAGATGGAAAGAAGAACTCAACAGGAAAAAGAATCATAAAGCAATGATCCTGGTAGAAAACACTGTGGATCTTGAAGGCCCTCCTTTAGACTTCTACTACATTAATGAGTATAAACCTGCTCCGGGAATAAATGTGATAAATGGAATAACAACTGGCTGTGAATGCACTGACTGCCCCGCTGAGAAGTGCTGTCCAAAGGAGGCTGGATTTATTTTGGCTTACAATAAACAAAAGAAGTTGAAAATCCAGCCTGGCTTGCCCATCTATGAATGCAATTCCTTTTGTAGGTGTGGGCCTGACTGCCCTAATAGGATAGTACAGAAAGGTACACCCTATTCTCTTTGCATCTTCAGAACTAACAATGGTCGTGGTTGGGGAGTAAAAACCCTCCAGAAAATTAAAACCAACAGTTTTGTGATGGAGTATGTTGGAGAGGTATGTATTTATCTCATCTGGATGAGTTATTTACAGTAAAGGAAATGTTGGGAGAAAATCCTGATGTGCTTTCTCTGTTTTAACACTTTCTGACTTCTACTATATGATAGATAAGTCTACTTTTAAGTAGAGAAATAGAGTAAGTAGGCATTCAAGATCACTGTCCAGATTGTTCCTCTGTTCCCGAGCAACTGTAAAAGGTTCAGTGTAAAGAGAATACTTGCCCCATATATGATTACAGAATTATTTTAGGTGCATGTCCTAATAGTATTTCTAAAAGCAAGTCCTTTTCTTTCATGGCAGTCATGGTCTTTATCCTTCCCTGATCATCCTTATTACTGTAGTTTTTGCTGTCCCCAGGCACAGTCATTGTCAAACTCCCCATCCAGTGTGTCAGTCCCTTCCTGTTTTGTCTGAACTTTTTAAGTAGTATATCCAAACATACTGATTACTTTTGATGAGCAGCAAGAATAAGACTTGTAGTGTGGACATTACCTGTTTATTCAATCTCCTCCTTGTTCAAACAGAACTGTAGTGTTACAAAAGACTGATCTCAAGTTACCCTTGAGATTCTGTACCACCTTATGTTTATCTAGTCCAACCTCTGCTCAGCTTCAGGGCTCCTTGCAGTCTCTCTGATTCAGTCTGGTGGGATTTCTGTCACAGATTTGCCTTGCTACCAGATTGACTCAAAGGAATTCCTTCTGGCCCTTCATATAAACGTTCATGGTCTTAAACTGGCCTCCCTCCTCCCCCAAATCTCACTTCTCATGTTCATACCTTGTAAACGTGCAAGAGGTCAGAGTATCTCTGAAGGCTTAATGCAGAAAGATGATGGTGTAATTTTGTTGCTTAAAGGAAAGAGTGTGTGTTTACACTTTCACCTCAGTCCCATTACTCCCTACTTCTAAATTCTCTGATCTGTCAGAAAGATTTTTGGAGGGATTTTTTCCAGTTCCACCATGTTTTATATCTGTCTTGCTGCTAAATTTCAGTTTCTTTGCTGAATGATAGTGCATGTTGCTTCACAACACAATGCATGTAACAGGTTGTAGATTTAAGTTTTTTAATCTGTTGCTTCTCTCAGAAGTGACTAGTTCTCTGGGGATTTTGTGGATTTCCACCTTGTGCTAGTCTGATTGTATAGCTTCAGCTTTGTCTGTCAGAATTGTCAGGAACAGGATCTTTCATTGCAGCCAAAAATAGCAGAAAGAGATGCTTCTAGGGAGAGAGGAGATGAAGTCTGGGCTGTAAAAGTGACTGGGTTGATGACTAATACCTGTTGGTCTTTGTTCAAAGGGAGAAAGTTAAAGCTTTATCTTACATGAAGTAAACAAGGCTTTCTGGGTCTAATGGTAAAATTGTACTTGCAGAAACTTCAAGCAGAAAGAATAGATTATATCTGTCATCACCAAAACTCTGAATAAAAGGTGCTGATATCTTTTTCTCCCTAGACAAGGTAGTGCTCTGCATCAGCTGTAGATAAATTACATCCAGAGGAGCCTCAGTCACCAATCAGTTTAACTGCATGTGTGTATTCTTTATTCATAGAATAGTTTGAGTTGGAAGGGTCAACCCCCCTGCAATGAGGGGCATTTTCACTGAGATCAGGTTGGAGATGGAATTCTGTTTCAGCATCAAAAAGTGACACTGGGATTCTTTTACCAAGTAAAAACTTTTCTAACTTGACTGTGATACTTGTTTTAATTTAGTAGTTAATAATGTGATACAGGTTTCGGTTTTTCTCTTTCTTTTTTTCTTTTTAAGGTGATTACAAGTGAGGAAGCAGAGAGACGAGGCCAGCTCTATGACAACCAGGGAAATACATACTTGTTTGATTTGGACTATGACTCAGATGAATTTACAGTAGATGCAGCTCGCTATGGAAATGTGTCCCACTTTGTGAATCACAGTGTAAGACCTTGTTTTGTATACTAAGAATTTGGCAAATTACCCTGATTGTGCCAGAAAAATAGAAAGGAATATTTAGCCTTAGGGGCAGTAAGACTACCTCCAAAAGTCTGGGAATGAGATGCTGCCTGAAGGGGGCACCTGGTAGGACAGGGGTTGTCACCAAAGACAACCAAAACGGGGTTGGTCTGGATGTGTTTTCTTCCAAGTAACTAAAAGAACTCAATAAAAGTACTTAATGGAAGAATCAAAGATGGTAGGAATTGATGCATTATTCTGTCGCAGGCAGAAGGGGGTTGTGCTGAATTTCATCCTTCAGACATTGGTAGAGGAGAAAAAAGAAAATTCATATGCTTTCATAAGCAGGCATTAGAACAGGCCTCCCAGGGAAGGGGTAGAATCACTATCCCTGGAAGCGTTCACAAAGCCATGTGTATGAGGCCCTTAGTGACATGGTTTAGTGTTGTACTTGGCAGTGCGGAGGTAATGGTTGGACTTGATGGTCTTAAAGGTCCTTTCCAACTTCTATGATTTCTCACCAATATAATGCTTGTGAGCTATGCAGTCAGTGTTCTACAAATACAGTAAATACACATCTTCAAAACTGTGAGCTAATGGCGTTTGTATTTCATGCAGGGAATTGCCAGGGAGAAGGATGAAGAAGAGTTTTAGATACAGCCAGTTGCTCTTCACTTTTGGAAATGGGAGGGAAGTGTTCTCACTCTAATTGTAAAATGTCAAACTTCTGATTCTTTCATGTGAGATGTATTTTACTGTTAAAGAGAAAAAAACATGCAGGGTTTAGCAAACTATCTCAGTGACTACTGATTTCTGATGCTTAATCCAGAGAAAATGATTAAGTAGTTTCTAGTTCCTGCTTAGTGTCCTTTATCCTCCTCCTGCCATGTAGCCCACAGCACATAATTCAGAAGCCAAGCAATTGAAGGTAGAAATTCATGCATGAAAATACTATTTCTGGCCTGGAAGCAATGTTTAAACCTAAATACAGATAGGGAGTGTGTGGTGCTTGAAACAAGAGGTTGTTTTTTCTTTTCTGCCAACTTTAATCCTTATGGATTTTGTAGGTAAATACTGACCTCTGAATGGAGCTTTAATTGTTCTCTTTGTCTCTTTTTTTTTTTTTTTTTTGGTCATCTTTTGAAGGTATCTTCATTTGTTTGTTGGGTAGTTTTTTTTTTTTTAGTTAGCTGTTGCATGTAGTCTACATGCTGTGTAAAGACCTTCTTGAAAGGATTTGCCTCTCAGCTGTGACTGTTCTCCTTCAGTGCTATTTCAAGAATGTGATTTGTTGATTTCAGAACATAACTTACTTCAGACTTCCATTGCTGAGAGCAGAACCAGTCCTTCCTTTCCCGTGACCGTGGTTTACTTAAGCACTTGACTGAAACCCAGTCTATGTTTTTCCTAACAGAAACCACGTTAATTTTTGCCTTACAGTGTGACCCAAACCTTCAAGTCTTCAACGTGTTTATCGACAACCTTGACTTGCGTCTTCCTCGAATAGCACTATTTTCCACACGAACCATCAAGGCTGGAGAAGAATTAACCTTTGACTACCAGATGAAAGGTCTGCAGGCTTTAATGCTGTTCTTGCAGGAGGTTTGGGGCAGTGGTGGGCTTTGTTGCAGCTTGACTGATGATAGTATTTTAGTGCATCTCCTTAAGATTGTAGAGCAGCCATCATATGTCATTGTATGCAGTTGTCTGCATACAGTCTGACATGCAGACAAGATTGTACCCAGGAGCTTTAGCTTTTGACTCCTTCAGCACTGCTAGCTCACAGCAAGGGGCTGTGGTCAGGATGTCTGCTAAGGCAGATTATAGGAATGCTCAGAGCAATGGTCAGGCTACCATTAAAAAACCCTTTCCTTTATTCACATTGATATTTCACTTAAACTGTTAAGTAATCTGCTAATTACAGCAACAGTAGGAACAGCTGAGTTGTCTAAGGCACCATAGGTTTCCCTCTGGATTCTGGGGTCCGTAGGCCTGGGTTGGGGATGTAGGTCCTATGGCGCAGTTCAGGCTGGAAGAAGTACAGTCCGAAGTTGACTTCAGTCTGTCTTTCAGAACTTCCTGATCTGTGTTTATCTGTGTTGCAGGTTCAATAGATCTGACTTCAGACTCTGCTGATGGTCTTAGCCCATCCAGAAAGAGGATCAGAACTGTGTGTAAATGTGGAGCTGTGTGTTGCAGAGGATATCTCAACTGAGTTCGGGTATCCGAAGTCACAAATACTTTGTTCTCTTTACAACGTATTCTAAGAAGACTCTTCTTTCACACATATATTCAAGTATTCTTACATCCAGTGTAAATAAGTACAGTGAATGAAAGGCATTATGTTTATAATTGAAATGGCATTGGCCAAAAGGAGGTGCAGTGTTTCAGGCAAATAGAAAATTGATAACGGGGATTAGAAATTGTCTTTTCTAGCACTGTTCTTTAGGAAGCAAGAACATGTATGATGAAAAACCTCTTTAAAATATACCTTGATTTGAATACTGGAGTGTGAGCTCACAGCCTCAGGCCGATGGGGAGCTGATGTCAGCAGGATGAAGTGACGTTACTGTGAGAAGTCTGGAGGCATTTGATTTGAATCCTAACTCATAGCTGACACTTCTTTTGCTGCTTTTGTTGTATACGGAGAAGCTTCACAAGATCAGCAATAACATTTATGGCACTGAGGTGGAGGATTAAGGGCAGCAGCCATCAGACTGTGTCTGAGTGAAGCTTCACAGGAGCGTAAACTGTAAAACGCAATGGAACTCAGTGCAAGTCAGGCAATTGGTCTGAGCAGATTCCAGATGTAAGATGAAGGTCTTGAATGTTTTTAGGTGACATTCTGTTATTTAGAAGTTTTACATGTAGGAGTTTCTTCAGTTGTTACATTCTGATGTTTAGGTAGGATGCTATAGGAGCTCTGCAGCTCTACAGGGAGTTTGTGAGCACTGGACTATGGGTAGTAACACAAGCTGGCTGTTTGCAGTCTTTGTTGAAACAAATTACTGGCTACGGTTTGGCAATAGATAACACAATAGGGAGAGCAGCCCATTGTCTAACAAAGCTGATGTGCTCAGTTATCCCTTAGGTGCACATACCCTGGGAATTTGTATGCACAACTGGTTTTGATTAAATTTTTACATACTGTGACTATTTTTTATCTAGTGACAGACTTCTAAGATATTAGGCCTGTTTTTTCTTGTTACAAAAATGTTAACTTCAGTGAAGTTAGACTAGGGGTGAGTTTACCCATTTTCTGTAGACATTTATAAGATGTTCTTGAATGTAAAGGCTGAGAAATGTACTGTTCTTCAGCTGTATTCTTCAGCTGTATAAGTTGTATGGGGTTTTTTTTCCTGATCATCTTAAAGTTGTCTCAATCTGTTCATAATGTATGCAAAGTTTTGCTTGGCTTCATGAACGCAAAGAGCAGTTGAGGTAGGTTATGAGGGGAGTTAAAGCCAGGGATGATCTAAGTGCTTTATTCTCATGGATTAAAAGCTTGTCAAACTTGCACATTGTTTACAAATCATGTTGGTAGGGTCAGGCAGAATAACGTTGCTTCATCAATGGATGCTATGTATCATAGGTCAGCTCGTCACCTTTATAAGGTGCATGGCTGTTGGCTCAGGTGAATGAAGTCAAGTAACCAGCATAGAACTGTTTACTTCATTTGTTAGAAAATGCCTTAAATGTCACATTAGGTACTAGCACTCCAAAACAAAAAGTGTGTTGGTTGGTCACTAAGAAACACAACTGATCCGGCTCTTTGGCAGACAGTTGAATTTTATACACTACTGACCAAAATCAGCTTTTGTCTGGGTGAAGAGTGTGGGCCACTGAAGTGCTGTGTCAGGTTTGTAGCCTACGATACAAAGAGATGTGCGTTGAAATAGAAACTTTATCCATTCAATAACTAGGAGAAAGTTGGCTTAGATATGAGAAGGATTTGATGGTACCAGGCTCACCTGTATCCACACACTTGGATCAGTGCTGAACGCAGTCAGTTTTTATCATGCCACATTCCTAACCATTTCATTTAATATATATATATATAAAGTTTAAGTGAAGTGTGGAGCTTTAATATCAGCAAACTCGAGATGAACTTATGTCATTTGGAGTCATTACTGCTTTCTCTTGCATGTAGCCCAGTGGAGCGACGCATTCCACATGGATGGAATCTGCAGTCTCCAGCTCCTTAATCCGCTGCTGTCTGTAGCCTTCCCTGTTGGAACAGGATGGAGATAAACTTCATAGTAGTTGTACATGAGTTCAGTGGCTGCCTTGTCCAAGGAAACTGTGTTACCACCAGCGCTGGATTATCACTGCTGTCCCCTGAGGTTCTCTGTTACCTCTTGTGTGATAAATAAAGGCTCCTTAATTTATATCCAGGAGGTAACAGCAGTTTGTATTTATTTTAAGTAAGCCCACGTATCCAGTTCCCAGTTTAGAGCCTTGAACAGTATTTTGTACTCAGATATTCCCAGAGCATTCAGATTGTGATCAGTGAATGAGCTTAACAAGACACTGTGTCACTTCTAAAACTCCTCCTGCTGTTTTTAGGAGGTTTGGGGGGAAAAAATGCCAAATTGGAAAAGAAGAAAAAGCTATTTTCAGTTTCTTAAGGAGCTTAAACCAGCCCAGCTTCTGTCCTTGTTCTGCTTTGTGGTCTGCAAGCATCAGCAGGGCTGCCAGCTCAGGTGTGTAGATGTACCTCTTGGAGACTGGTCATCTGTGAGCTCACCTCTTGCTGCTCTTCTGTTGGCTTTCTTTTTAATTTTGGGTGGGTTTTTAATTTGGTAGCAAATGTAAAGCTGCCAGATAACCGTAAGAAAAGCTCTTGTCTATTTATTTAATCTCAAAAGTTAAGTCAATCTTTTGGTTCTTTCTAATGTATGGTTTAGGACTGTGTGCATTAGAGTATGCAGTTTGTAAGCTCAGGAACATTTTCTTTTCAGGATGTGTGATCTCTAGTATTGCTATCTTCCTCTAGGTTTTGATAAAATAAAATAAATTAAATTTAGTTTTTCTCTTGTTGTTGTCATTCTTAACCCAAAACCAAAGAATAATCTTAACCTGTCAGAATAATCTTAACAATGAACTGGAGCAGCAGGATTTAAGACTATAACCTCTTAATTCATGTACCCAAGTCTTCTAGCACTGTAAGGACTGTAGAAGAGCAATGGTGAGGAAGTGATGTGTCTCCTAGTCAGTTTATGGCTGGTAAGAACTCATATAAATTTACACCACTGACTTGTTACTCTACATTTAAGCACACTTTAAATGCAGCCCTGAACTTCCATACAGAGAGAAACCAGTGGAAGAAGTTCTGCTCTGTATGACCTTATTTCTGGAGGTCATTACAACAGCAGGTTCACTCACTCAATGTTGATAATAAAAACAAGTTGATTGATAGACTCTGGAAATGAATGTTAACAAATGCCAGGAATGGGGTTGGTGAGGGGACAGTGGAAAAGCACATAGACTGGAATGTCCTTAAGACAATACAAACGTGATAGCAATTTTTCTTGGGTTGCTGTTCCCCATAACAGAACACTGCTGGTGTGACGGGAGAAAGACTGGAGCCAGGGAAGAGCTGTCACACTAAAAGTCTGTTTAATTCTTTGGGACTTAAGACCACATGGATGGGAAACCTCATGGCTTTTTAGATGACTTCTGCTGTTCTGGCACTGTGGACACTGCAGTTTAACACAAACCTGAGTGACATATCCATTTCAGACGCTAAGAATTCCAGCAGTTAGTTATGATAGCACTCATGTGTGGAGAGTTGATTATCTTGATTTAAAAACCAAACCTGAACATGTCTGAATTCAGTGAAGTCAGCAGAATGTTGTAGAGGAGGTAAAATCTGGTGACACAAGAGCCTGAAGTAACCCAACAGCCTGGCCAGGATGACAGGCTACCTGCTCTTGCTGTGGATTGGCCTTGGAGCCCGCTGCTGCCACTGGCTGTGGAACCACCCGAGTTTATTTGTAAGTCATTCTGAACAATTCAGAACAACCCAGAGCACGGAGAAATGGTGGACAAGTTGTTTGCAATGAGTTAGGTTTAAACCAGTGTGTGTCACCTCATTTAGGAGTTCAAAGGTATGACAGTGCTTTTCAGTGTAAACAGAGACTGCTGGAAAAGAACTATTTGATTTACTAAAAAACTCACTTCTCAGTAATTCTCTGACCTGTTTTGCAACCACTGTTAAAAACAATTACAGTGAAAACTCAGATTGAAGTCCAAGTGCAACTATTGCATAGTTTATGTGGTCATACCTGAAAGATGATGTGTTTTTACAGTTAAAAATGTGGCATTTCATTAAAACCTGAGATCACGTATATCTCAAAGGCAAACTCTTAGAGCTCATGATAAAGAGAAACATTGAACTTCATCCAGTGTTTAACCCTTATTTTTGTCTGGTCCATCTTTTGTCTGCTTGCAGTTCCAGAAAAATGAAGCTCAGGAGACGGAATGCTTTCAGGTCCTCCTGGGAATACCTCCTTCTCGGTAGTTCATGGAAGGAATGATAGAATTACACAGGCTGCAGCTTCTGAGTTCTGACAGTAAGAGATGCCTGAAAGCATTGCCTAAACGAGCACAGCTGCAGACAGTAACCAGCATGAAAGAGAAAAGTCAGGGTTTAATAAACTTCAGCATTTGTTACCATGATGTGATCAGTTCCACGTGTCTTCAGAAGAGTCTCTTCTCACAGACTATGTTTTCACCTGCTGCCAGCTTATTATACAAACAGCGCAGTTTTTCTGGCTGAGGCACTTCAGTATCAGGAGTCAAGGGAATTTCAAAGTCAGAGGAGCTCTGGGAGTCCCTCTTTGGCTTCAGATCTGGCATCCTGGAGTTGTCACATACTTCCACCACTCCATCTCCAACATGAGTGGTGCCAGCATATGCATCTTTCTCAGTGTCTTTGCTTTTCAAGTCACAGGCAACGTCATGGGCACAAGATCTGTTCTGACTCAGTGGCTTGCATGGGCTGTTGTCAAGTGGAGTGTATTTGGTGGTGTTCTGTGATACAGCAGCTGTCCTGCTCCTACCTCTGCTGAGGTCCAAAGCATTCCTCTCTTGGGTGGTAATGAGCACTGTGTCCATTTGGCTGTCCCAGCCCTGGCTGCCCTGCTCTGATATGTGTGTTGACTGGGAAGAGTTTTGGGAGGAGATATGTGTTGAGTCACTGACACCATCTGAATCACTGAAGAGTGACTGGGATCCACCAGCATCTGCTGAGGAGGGGAAGTTGTCCTCTATGTCAGAGGTTTCTTCTAGACTGTCACGCTTAAAGAACATGTCCCAGCAAGGGACATCACTGCTGGACTCCTGTTGGTCACTGGTTACCCCATTGCAGTTTGATGTGGAAGTGGCATCTGGCTCCTGGGAAAGAACTTCAGCTATATTGTTCTCAGATTCTTCATCATCTTCATCATCATCATTTGATTCCTCGCAGTCCATGAAGTCTACCTTGAGTGAGGTGTAAGTTGCAGTCGTTCTGTAACTTTCTGTGCTCTCATCATTGTTTCCTTCAGTGTTTTCAGGCCGTGCTGTGCTGGAGGGCCTGCTCTCTCCTCTCTGCTGTTTTGGAATCTTAGGCCTTGCAGCAGTTAGTTCTGAATCAAAGAGATCATCTTCATCTGCCAAGAAACAAACAGGGGAAGAAAAACACTAAAACTTTGTTGAGACCAAAGTTTTAACAAAAATTCATTTAGTATAAAGAGGAGAAAGTTCTTTCTTTGTCCCAGATGAAGACACAGCAGAACATGACTGGCAGTGTTTGCTTTGCCATGTCTTGTCCAGCAACTTAAGAGAAAGCTGCTCATTGCCAGCAGCAACTCATATGTTGCCCTGCTAGACAATTTATTCAGGCCTCTGATGTGTTTTGCCAGGACAACATCACCTTTGCAGGGTGCTCAGTGCTTGGTGCTTCAGCAATAGCCAAAGAGAACCCATCAGGCTCAAAGCTGCCTTCTGGTTCCCAAGTGACTTCTCCAGAGGCTACGTACAGCATCCACTGACCATCATAAGTTAAAAAAGCTAAGTGCTAAAAAGCAGTGTGAGAGAATGAGGAAGAGCAATTCCAGTGGTACACCACTGTCCTCTGCAACACAGCAGGTGATACAAGTCGGAAAAAATTTTACTAAGGCTGGCCTAGGACTGTGGATCTCTTCCAGCAAAACAGGGGCTGTTGAGCATTAAGTACATCTTCGGACTGCAAACAAGTGCGTTTTTACACAACTAGTGCTCTCTCAGCCTCCTAAGACCCTAGGTTAATTTATGTTTCTCCTTTCTAGCTTTACTATGAACAGACAGACTGTGATGAACACCACAGCTTGTGCCACCTCTGCTTAATCTGACTTTCATTTAAGGCACAGCAGCACCAGCACATGCTTTACCTGTATCAGATAAGTCTCTCTTGTGGGCTCTCTTCAATGTTCCTAAGGGCTTGTACCTGGGCTCTGCATTTCTCCTGTATGACCTGCATAATGGCTTTAACCTGAGGTGAACGAGAACAGCAATTAGATTCAGCAGGCACTTTCAGGAGCAAAAGTTAAATCTTTAAACTTGATCTGAGTATCTCCTTTTTCATTAAGGAGGAAAGGGACCATCTTCATTTTGGTTCAACACCACTGCTCCTCTGCTCCGTACGAGCGCTTTCTAAGCTGACAACATGTGTAGTAGCACAAGAGAATAGGCCTCTGTGACACTGTACAGGGAGCAGCAGTTCAAGATCCCAGAGAAACCCTCTTTAAAGGAAACTTCTGGAAAGTAGCAATGGCAAATAGAAACAGGTCACAGGATACAGTGAGATGAACATGCATTCAGATTCCACTCAAATGCAGTTTAACAGCAGAAAAGCCTCTACATGGATATGAGTAGTACATGGAACACAAACTCTCAGACTTAGCACAACATACAAGTGTTCTTCAGATAATATCTGAACCATCAGAGAAGCAAAAGGCTGTGGCCTGTGTGAGAGGCTGGGGCTCAGGAGAGCTGTCCTTACAAGAATAGATATCAGTCACCTCTATCCAGCAGCCACTTGTCACTTACAGTTCCATAACTTTCTCTTCTGTCGCACCCACTGGCAGCACATTGGGATATACATTCACAGGCCGGATATAGCTCAGGAAATCCTTAATCTAAATTCCAGAAAAGAAGCAGACGTTTAATAATTTAATATGTAACATCAACAGTTATAATTGCAGTTTATGGCAGCACTGATCAAAGCACACTCAAAACAAGTACCAGCCGTTTTCTTGTGTAAGGACCAATACGACCCATGAGCCAAACTCTATCCAAGCAGATAGCTCCATAACAGGAAGACAGGTCTGAAAGGACCATATCATCAACACCTACACAGACCATCACTATCTCTGGAAGAAAAGGCTGGACAGACCTGTTCCTAGGGAATGTGGTCCTTGCTGCTCGAGATCTTTTCAGATCTGCATTTTTCTTACTGGATTTCAAGTCCCTACCTGTGTGGATCAGGTATTCCCTTCCTTAAAGACTTATGGAAAAGTCTCCCTTCAGTTCACTATAAAAGCTCATAGTGACAAAACCCATCACTTTTTCTAAGCCTTACTCTGTTGTCTCCTAGGTTCTCTCCAGATCGTAAATTCCTTAAGGAACTGTGTCAGTTTTGGAGCACTCCCTATGAGCTGAAGCTTTATCAGTGCTGAGCACTGAAAACACTGTTGCAGGTTACACTCCTATCTATACAGACCAATAGGACTCATCTGGTTTTGCTCACGGAGGTAGGAGTTTGTTACAATTCACTACCCTCGTATGCTGCCATGTTGTGTGTACTACAGGATCTTAAAACCAGGACTGTCTTCCTGGTTTCCAGGGCTGTCTTCCTGGTTTCCAGGGCTCTGAATTATCTCAATTTTGGATGTGCAAGGCTTTGTGACAGGTCAATTGTCCAGTTTCAGTTCAGTTTCTTAGGTGAGAGAAGTATTTTAAGAACTGGATCAAGTAATACCAAATGAATGTTTGATGCTGGAGAGGATGCTGCCATGACCAGTCTCCTTTTAGTGTTTAACATAGAAAGAGGACTAACAGTGGCAGCTATGATGTCAGAAAATGTGTGGGCAGGGAAAAGAAGGAAAAACCACCCAAAACTAAGTGACAGCAGATAAACAACATATTGTAAAGCAAAATTCCAAGCTTCAAACATTGCATAGTTACACAATAATCTAGCACAGAAAGAGAGTCAAAACAGTTGTAGCAGTAACCTATACTTCAAGAGAAAGAAAAAAACAATAGGCTTATAATCCTGCCCTACCTCATCCTGCTCTTCTGCAGCTATACTGAAACAAACTTGCGTCTTCAGTATACAGAACTTCCTACCTCCTTATGTCTCATGATTGAACAGATGCTTTGTTGCTGACAAGTCATGTCATCTGCTCCAAAACAATCAAAACTCCTTTAATTGTTTTAACCAGTGTATAATCAATACAACAAATACACAAACCTCGCTGTATGAAGAGTGGAAGGAGAAACAAGCTCTGTAAGTACTCTCCCCAGTCCTAAAAAACAGAGGATGCAAAAATTAGGAGACTGCTCTTCATCCTCAGTCAACAGGCAAACATCACCTACTACAAAGTCACTTTGAAATTCAGTTACACAAGCCTCAGGCAATATACACACCTGAAACAACATTCTACATGGCCCGAATGCTCACCTCACTATTACATTGGTTTTCTTGATCCTTTCTCCAAACCACATAGTGGAGGGTTTGATGACGATTAAGTGCAAGGCGGTTCCGTTTTGGCACGTCATCCCACAGGGCAGCCTGTTCCATCGAAAGCAGTCATCATCCTGTAGTATGCCATACTAAATTAAGTGTAATCCTACATTTTTCCACCAGAAAATGAGCAAATTTAGTATCCAGCCAGACCAAATTTGCATCTTACTTCCAACTCCTTTGAAACGCTGTTGTTGCATTGTACTTCAACAGCTGGAATCAGAGCACCCCTCAGGAAAAGGACTTGGGGTGTTGGTCAATGAGAAGCTCAACATGAGTCAGCAGTGTGCGTTTGAGCTCAGAAACCAATGGTATTCTGGGCTGCATCCCCAGCAGCATGAGCAGCAGTTGAGGGAGGGGATTCTCCCCCTCTGCTGTGCTCCGATGAGACCCCCCTGCAGTCCTGATCCAGCTCTGAGGCAACAGCACAAGAGGAAAGTGGAGCTGCTGGAGCGAGTCCAGAAGAGGCCATGGAGATGCTGCGAGGGCTGGAGCAGCTCTGTTCTGGAGCCAGGCTGAGAGAGCAGGGCATGTTCAGCCTGGAGAAGAGAAGGCTCCTTAAAGGGACACCTTAGAGCAGCTCCAGTGTTTAAAGGGGCTATAGGAAACCTGGAGAGGGGCTTTGGACAAGGGCCTGTAGGGACAGGACAAGGGGAATGGTTTTAACCTGCCAGAAGGAAGAGACTTAGATTGGATATTACGAAGAAATTCTTCCCTGTGAGGGTGCTGAGGCGCTGGCACAGGGTGCCCAGAGAAGCTGTGGCTGCCCCATCCCTGGCAGTGTTCAAGGCCTGGTTGGACAGGTCCTGGAGCAACCTGCTCTCGTGGAAGGTGTCCCTGCCCATGGCAGGGTATTGGAACTGGATGAGCCTTAAGGTCCCTTCGAATCCAAATGATTTTGTGGTTCTATGATACTAAAGTGCAGCCAACAAAGTAAAGCAATTGGAAACACCAGTGCCCTAAAGTGCCATCTCTAGTTCTACCTGCATTCCTCCAAGCTGGAACCTTCAGCTTGACAGCCATCCTGCAAAGGAAAGGCTGCACGCCTCAAGCACATTATGTGGCTGCAGGAAGCTTCATCTAAGGTGCTTTTAATGTATTTAAATGGGATCTAATCTGCCACTTGTCTTACTTCATTTAAAAATACAACTTTCAAGTTTCAAATACAATTCTAGCATCAGCTAATATATTCTCCCCCCCTTTTTTTGAAGTGCTTACTGTTCTTTACATTAAGCCACCATTAACTCTTCAAAAGCACCAAAACATCAACACCCATGACCTGTCTTTCACAGCAAAGTTAGCAGAGGATCTGTATAACAATACCCACCCGGGGATGTCGGCAGGCGTGAATCTGAGTGTGTTGATCTGTAGTAACATGGTAGAGGATTTCTGGCATGTTTCTGAACATATCAAGTTTGTTCATGTGCACCTAGAGAAAGGCAGAGTTTACTCTTAGTTAGCTCAGTGAGTTTGCCAGGCTGCAGCTGGAGCAACTGTACAGAGGTGGTTCTGCTCCCAACAAACGCTGGCAGGCATTTAAGCAACTACTACCCACTAATAACATCCAGCAGAGAAGCATTAGCCCGAAGTAACTTGGACATCCACACCAAGCAGAACATTCCTCCCCTGCTCAAGAAAGATGAATATTCATCAAAGCCAGAATATATCTACCAGCTGTCCTGGGTTCAGCAGTAGCAGTCATTTTTCTCCTTCTTGGTAGCTGGTGCAGTGCTGTGTTTCTGACTTTCGGTCTGGGAACAGCGCTGATAACACCGATGTTTTTATCTGCTGCTCAGTAATGTTTAGGCTGACCAAGGGCTTTCTGAGCCTCATGCTCTGACAGGGAGGAGGGGAAGCCAGGAGGAAGCAGAGACAGGACGTCTGACCCAAACTGGCCAAGGAGGTATTCCATACCACAGCACGTCATGCCCAGGATGTAAATTGGGAATTACCCCGGAAGGGCTAGCTCCCTCTGCTCGATCGGCGGGCGGTGAGCAGTTGTATTCTCTGCCTTTGTTATTTCCCTTCTCATTATTATTATTGGTGGTAGCAGCAGCGGTTTGTGTTATACCTTAGTTACTGGACTGTTC
>WYDI02011120.1:18327-42221 GCA_009867235.2 Psittacus erithacus
GGGGAAGGCGTGTGGGGGACGAGCAGGCTACATGCTTTTCTAATTTACGACTAAGCTTAAACTATTAATGTCATATGTAAATGAGAAGATAAAAGGAGGAGATAGAAACACTGAGCTTGAAAAACCGGAGATTAACTTCCCCCTGGAGACCCAAGATGTTCCAGACTGAATCAAGCAGTTGACTCATTTTGAGCACAACTGTAGCTTAAGTGAAGTTAACAAAAGTAGGAGCATCTTTCACATGCAGCAGGCCTCTGAACAGCCGCTTCCAGCTCATGACTGGCCACTGAGGATTTGTTCTAAAGTAACAATGATAGAAAAGTTACCTTGATCCCAAGTTCCTCACTGAGGTTGATGAATAAATATTCATATCCATAAGCAGCTTTGCAGTTCAGCCACACAACATGGTTGCGAGTCAGGGAAATCCAGCTTCGCACTAACTCCAAGATCCCCTTTAAACATTCCTCCTGAAGGGTTTAGAAAAGGTTGTGAATAGTCTTTGAAGATACTCTGGTAATAGAAAATAGCATTGCCTTGCAGGACTTGGCTATCAAAGGGATGGGTAATGAAATTAGCAGCTTAAGGACCTTTCCTCTCACAGCTTATTTAGACTTACCCTGCTTGGTATATGATAAAACTTGGGATCACAGAAAGTAGTGTCCAAATACACACTCTGGATGTCTTTTACTCTGAAAGAGAGAAACGAGGTATCAGAGTGAACACTCTATCACAGGACTAAGATATACCACTTGCCTCCCTCTTCAAAAGGAGGCAATTCTTCCTCTTTGTTACAAAGAGCAGTCAAAAGGGGCTTGTAGCTGCACTGCAAATACATTAAATAGAGAATAAAAAATGAGAGAAAACAAGTCTGTTATTCCTGAATAGTCCATGCCTGCGTGATCTTTTATTCTCCCTAAATCCCATGAATAGGTGAAGTCTCACCTGGAACCTGAATGCAAAAGCTCCATCCTGGCTGCTTCTCCTTTGGCAAGCCTGAAATCGCCTGTGTATAGCACAGTGCCATTTTCACCTTCAAACAAAAACCTGCACACACAAATGCTTTGGTCAAACTCAACAACATAAAGCATTAAGTCCCACATGTTCATTAGTTACCTTGCTATGTGGCTCATATGATACAACAGAAATTTGGTCCTAGCGTGATTTCAGATAAATCAAATCATTCAGACTCTGTTTGGAAAACAACTTGGAAAATAAGACCAAAGCCTCACAGATTCCATGAGGGCAGCCCAGCTGCTTGTTGTAGCCAAAGGAATCTACCCCAGGGATCTGCACCAGGAAGCCTGGCACCTGCTTTTTAGGACAAATTTCTCAGCAGAGACATTTAGAGTACTGAAAGGACATACATGACTGATCCTGGACAGTGACCAGCTGGTAGGAGTGTCACCTCTACATCTTCTTTCTGGAAGAGATGGGTTGGCATTACTTTCACACTGTAATAAATACTATGAGTACTTTCACTGACACAGTGAAAGCAATGCATTACTGCCCACAGCTGCTCGTAGCACTGCTTTTGAATGAAGAGTCTCTTCACATTCCAGCAACTCCCGAAGAGCAACAATCATTCTGTCATGCCAGGAGAGATGACCAAGTATGGCATGATACTCATAAAAGCAAGACAGGCAGAAGACAGACCTAATTCCTTGGTTTCTGAATCATAGAATGGTTTGGGTTGGAAGGGATCTTTGAAAGTCATCTAATCCAACCCCTCTGAGACAAGCAAGGACATTTCCGGACTGCTCAGAGACCCATCAAACCTGACCTTGAACGCTTCCAGTGATGGGGCACCTACCACCTCTCCGGGCAACATGTGCCAGTGTTTCATCACCTTCCTTGTAAAAACATATCTTCCTTTTCCCTAGTCTAAACATACCCTCTTCTAGGTTAAAGCCATTCCCCCTTGTCTACCACAACAAGCTCTGTTAAAACAATTGTCCCCATCTTTCTTGTCAGCCCCTTTAGGCACTGGAGGTGCTCTAAGGTCTTCCCTTAAAAAGCCTTCTCCAGGCTGACCCAGCCCAGCTCTCTCAGCCTGGCTCCAGAGCAGAGCTGCTCCAGCCCTTGCAGCATCTCTGTGGCCTTCTCTGGACTCCCTCCAACAGCTCCACGTCCATCTTGTGCTGTTGACCTCAGAGCTGGACACAGGACTGCAGGGGAATCTCACTGAAGTGGAGTAGAGGGGGAGAATCACCTCCCTCAACCTGCCGGTCATGCTGTTGCAGATGCAGCCCAGCACACAGTTGCTTTCTGGGCTGTGAGCACACATTGTCATGCATGTTCAGCTTGTCATCCACCAGTATGATGGAAATATCTTAGGATACACTTTGCCTGGAGATGCTTGATGAGACCTTTAAGTGCTGTGCTTAAAGCTTGTTAAAATAAGCCAGGAAATACAAAGTGAAAAGATTACAAGAGCAATAGAATCATGGAATGGTTTGGGTTGGAAGGGACCTTAAAACTCATCCAGTTCCAACCCCCTGCCATGGGCAGGGATGCCTTCCACTAGACCATGTCACCATGGCTCTGTCTAACCTGGCCTTGAACACTGCCAGGGATAACAATTACATTACAACAGGTAATTTGGAGATCACTACCCTGGGAAAGCATTACCCCAAAAAAATGCTATGATAGTAAGAAAGTAGGCAAGAAGAATTCATGTGGTTGCACATCTTGGAGAGAAGGGAAACATACACTTCAAAAACAGCTTGTCCACTTGGGATGTGACAGTAAGATCTGTTTCAAATGCTCATGTGAACAGTATTACTGTCCATTACAAACACATGAATCTCCTTTTTGTGTAACGTACCTCACCAGTTGCTTCATCTACTAAAGAAATCTGAGTTGGGGTTTCAACTTCCAGTGCAACCTGTAACAAAAGGAAAAAATTCATTACAGCATTTACTGAACAGTTAGTTTCACGCTTATGGCTTTGTATTCATTATGTAGACAACTTTAGCACTCACTGCAGCTAAAGCTAAGCCTGTAAAATTGAGCAAATTTTCATGTAGTAAGTCATGAATTTCCATTTCCAGTGGAAACCAGTAAGATTCCTAAAAGTTTTCTAAAAATGAAATGGAGATACCTCAATCAAGGTGTGCATGCTAAAGTGTCAGAGTATGTTGAACTTCTGACAGCAACAGCTCTCATTTCTTGTAAGCCTTACTTTTGGACGACTACAAAGCCCAGTCCCAGAGCTTACCAGTGATCTCACCAGGACCTATGTCTGTGCTGCAGCACTTCCCCTCACTGTTCCTTATCCCCAGAAGCAGAGCCCACAAATCACACGCAGCATATATTCTGTGTTTGCATAGGGATGACTGATCTATAGACCACAACTGATCCCCTGTTTTGCCATATTCTCTGCTAAGTGAGTCCTGCACCCTACATGCTCTGTGGCCCTCTGCAAGGTTAGTGCTGCTATGAAGGCTCCTCCCATCAAAAGCCAAAGTGAAAGAAAAGGCTCCCGTCATTACCCTCCTTTGGTTTAACCTCTTGGCTGAGCAGTCTCTTCAGCACCTTGCGTTTCACTGCGCTAGCTGGAGTCACAAGACACCAGACACTGTGTTGCAAACTTCTGGGAAGCTCCATCAGATCCCTTACAGAGGTGGTAACATTTGGCTTCTCTGGCAGAAACCACACCACCAACCAAACTCAGAGCTCGCTCCAAAACAATTGTGTGTCCAAAAATATTTTATCCAAAGAACGCAAGCCATTGTCAAGACTTGATTTGTTTAAACATCAATACTGATTTTATTATCTCCAGTTTCTGAAGCTGACTGAACTCCAGAGGCTGATCTAAATTCTGCATGCTCAGTATTGCTCAGTAATTCTCAAAGTTCTTACTGCAGTGAAACAATTGGCAAGTCTCCTTCAACCATCAAACACGCCCAAGAGATGCTCAGAGTCCTTTTTACAGAGCCCTGAATCATGTTCACTCCCTCCCTAAGTCATTAAATCTTTCAGTCTCTCAAGGTTTCATAATAGCAAGTTACTGCCTCCCCCTGCTTCAGAATTATACTATGACCTTCAACAGAAAACTTCTCTTTTTCTTACCCAGACTTACCTCCCAGGTCCCACTCATGAGTTTCTTTGGACATGGCCCTTAAGACCCAGACTTACAACCTATTTAAGGAAACTCCGAGCCGTAACTCTCCCAAGAAAACAAGTTTCAGCTTGCCTGAAGTCCTTCTTGACCTTCCACTTGACTAGAAAACCCTCCTGTCCTTGCTTGGGGGATACAGCAAAATCCTTACATTATGTGATGATGTGAAAAGTGAGATGTGAAAAGAAACATGTTCAGTTTCAAAGCCTGCATCTGCAAAGGGAAGGAAATCACTACAAGTCACACCCAGAATGACCACTGAAGTTTGGCTTCAAACAGTGGAAACAGAAGAAACTAATCAAGTTCTTTAGTGATTTTACATCACTAAAACATTTTCATGTTTGAAATAGTCCATTTTGAAAAAATCAACAGGACAATAATAGAACTAAAAAGTTATAAATAGTCCAAGTAATATGAGACTTTAAACAAAGCAAAAGAGAAATTAAGGACAGGAGCAAAGAGACATGAGCAAGGTAAGAAAATGAGGGAGTGACGTAAAGACCAATGGAAAACAGTTAAAGCTGAAGTTGATAGAAAAGGATAAATTCTTTGGAGGGAAAATTAAGATTTAATAATAATCAGCAATAAACCAATCCCACATTGTATCAACACCAACATTTAGACATTCCTGAGGAGGGGAAGCTCCCTTTTTCCTAGAAGCACTCCTTGGAAAGCCTTCATTTAAAAATAAACAACTCACAATGTGATTCTCCCAAAACTTGTACTTCCAGTTAGTCAACAGCAATTCCTTGGTTACCGGGGAGCAGTATAATTTAACTTTCAAGCTGCAAGGAGAGAAAAAAAACACAGCTAAGTGTTTTTTAAAGTAGAGGCAGGGAACAATCTAACAACACATCAACACCTGGCACCTACAACATCAAACAGTGGCCTCATCTAAAGAGACCTACAGATGTAAGCCTGCAGGAGCTGTTCTGCTCCAGCCTGAAGTGGGATGGGGTTCCTCCACCTCTCTGGTCTCCCCTGGAACAGTTAGCATTCAGCAGAACACCAAAACTTCCTTTTGCACAGTGCATAGAGACCTGATGAGCAAAGACAGACTCTGCTTGCATTTGAAGATATGCAATGTCTACACTAACAAACTAAACAGTGCCTAGGAACTGGTCCACAACCGCTCTGGGCCCATCGCCACATTTGACCATGCCCATGGTGAAAATGAAAAGGCGTCCCTTCTGTTATGCACTCCAAGAAGAGTGTGGCTCCATCTTCTCTACCCCTACCTGCACACACTGATCATCTACTACTCTTAAGGCTGAAGACATCCAGCTCTTAGCCCCTCCTCACACATCAAATGCTCCAGCAGCAGACCAGTGTGCTGGACCTGCTTCAAAACACCAACACTGGTTTTTGTCCAGGACTGGACTCATACTCTAAAGTCTTACAAGTGCTGACCAGAGGGGAATAACTGTATTCCTCAAAACTGTGGCTATGTGCTTGCTCATACACTTCTGGTCTCCTCTGTGAACAGCACAGGCACAGTGCTATCTCTACAGACTGACCCACTTCCAGGGAATAATAGCAGAGATCCTCATGAAGTTCAGCATGAACTGGGGCAGTGACTGGTATCAAGAAAGGCTGGGGGATGAATGGATTGAGATCAGCCCTGAGGAGAAGGACTTGGGGACTCTGATGACTTAAAAACTAGGCATGAGGCAACAGCATGCATTTCCAGCCCAGAAAACCAACTGTATCCTAGGCTGCCTCAAAATAGCATGACCAGCAGGTCAAGAGAAGGGATTCTCCCCCTCTATTCCACTCGTGTGAGACCCACCCCGCAGTCCTACATTCAGCTCTGGGACAACGACACAAGATGGACGTGGAGCAGTTGGAACGAGTCCAGAGGAGGCCACGTTGATACTGAGAGGGCTGGAGCAGCTCTGCTCTGGAGCCAGGCTGGGTCAGGCTGGAGAAGGGAAGGCTTCTTAAGGGGACACCTTAGAGCAGCTCCAGTGCCTAAAGGGGCTGCAGGAAACCTGGAGAGGGGCTTTGGACAAGACCCTGTAGGGACAGGACAAGGGCAATGGCTTTAACCTGCCAGAGGGGAGATTGAGATGAGCTCTGAGGCAGAAGCTCTTCCCTGTGAGGGTGCTGAGGCGCTGGCACAGGGTGCCCAGAGAAGCTGTGGCTGCTCCATCCCTGGCAGTGTTCAAGGCCAGGCTGGACACAGGGGCTTGGAGCAACCTGCTCTAGTGGAAGGTGCCCCTGCCCATGGCAGGGGGTGGGAACTGGAGAAGCTTTAAGATCCCTTCAACTGAAACCACTCTGACTCCATGCCTTTATGAACCACAACAGCTCCCTTCTCTTATTTTGCTCACATCTTGCTTTCAACCACCCACCCCCCGCCTCCGCGTCTCACCCTGCCGGGCCGGGCCGGGCCGGCACCCACTGAGGCTGCGGCATGGCAAGTCAGCCCGGCGGGTCCCGTCCTCCCTTCATTCCCCGGGGTCCCCCCGTACCTGCCCTCAATCCTCCTCCTCAGGGCGGGCGCCCGCAGCCCCTTCATGTGGTCTGTGGAGACAGGGCACAGCCATCAGTATGGGTAAAGGGGGGGGTAGGGGGGTACGGGAAGGGTGCGCTGTTGCCATGGTGACGGGCGGCGCTCACCCTTGTGGCAGTGCGACAGGAAGTAGGCGCGCGCGAGCAGGTTGTCGTGGTCGAAGCGGTCAATGGACACGGCCGGGTACTCGCGCACGCGGCCCCCGAACCGGCTCATGGCGCCCAACGCCGCTTCCGCGTCGAAGACCCTCAGCCAATCGCAAGGCGGCTCCGCCTCCTGCCGGCCTATCAGAGGGCACGGCGGGAGAGGAGGAACCGGCTTCTTAAAGAGGCAATGGCGGGCGGTTGCTTGGCAACGGCCGTTGGTGCTGTGAGAGGAGAACGCTGCCATCGCTCTTCAGCGGCCGCTCCGCGCTCCCGGACCTAGGAATGGTCCCCTTTCTGCGGCCCTTACACCGAGGTGGGTCGGTACAAGGCCTGGGCGGCCGGGCTGTGGTTTGGGGATTTGCTCACACTGTGGCTCGGGCTTAGACATCTGCTTGAGCGCCCTGGCAAGTGGAAGGAGCTCTCATATAAAGCCTGTGGAAGTCATTGGAAACCTTATGGACTCTTATAGGACCTCAGATAGGTCTTGTGTGTGCTAACTTGTATTAAGTGGTTGGAGAAGCATGACCATCTCCTAGCACACACCTCCTGCTCTGGGATGCCTGGGGCCTCTGCCTGGGCTGAGGGATGCAGTTGATGCTTTCTTGTTTGCTGGCTCAACCCATAACACAGCTGAGCATGTGTTACAGACAGGGCTGTTCACACAGGCTGCTGTAGATGAGGTGTTGCCTTCACCAGCAAGATCATACAGGACTCACATAAAGCATACAGACAAGTCCATTCCTCATCTGCAGCTGCTACCCATAAAAGTTCACCAGTGCAGATACACACACACCACTCAAGGTTCTCACGCAAGTGCATGCTTGTAGATCCTTTGAGCACCAGCATAGCCCCTCTGTCCAGCCAGCACCCCTGCACAGATCCTAGGCCCGCCAGCCTGGTTCATGAATTCCCTGCTTGCCTGTTAGTCCAATTATCAGTTTATCAGATTATCAGTCACACTCACACATTCCTCATGTACTCCATGTTCACAAGTCCCCCTGGGTGTACCAGCATAGCTTTCCTGCCCACTTGATACCCTGGCTTGAACCTGAGCTTGCCTCTGCTTGCCAGCTAGTCCAGCTTTAAGTTTGCTAGCGAATATGGATATGGACCCCATGGGTACCTGGATTGGAGAAGACACAGACACTCCTCCTCCCCAACACAAGCTGTAATTCACAGTCGTGCTCCTGTTGCTGGCATAGAGCCCTTCATTCAGCCAGCACTCCCCCAATAGTGGACTTGTTTAGGACATGTACTATTCTAGCTCCAGTAGCTGGAGTTGAAAACCCCTGCTCCCTCCAGCAGCTGACATCACAAGATGTCATATGCAGGAGCTGGCACCAGTTTTTCACTTACACCGGTCACACTAGTACCTGGTATTTAGTCCTTGCAGAACATACATGCACATGGCACATACATAGAGCAAGATTACTCAGAGAGATAGTTAAGAGAATATTTAATATGAAGATATAAGAAGGTAGGACAAGCTGTAATGATCAGGTGCAGCCAGGCAAGCGTCCTGACTGGCCCTGTTCTACACACGACTGGCCTCTTTTATGCTCCTTCCTGTCTATTGCCATCTTTGTTCCGCCTTTCTCCTCTCCCCCTACTCATCCCTCCCCTGTTTATACGGCTGTTATCTATCCCTGAGCCCCTCTGAGTCTGGGCTTCCCCAGGTTTATAGTCTTATCAGTTGGAAAGTCCAGACTGATCTTCCTGGGAGTGATGCTTATAGTTTCTTGATAGCACATCAGTTAGTCTGAGTGATGAGCTTTGGTGGTTTTTTTATGGTCTCTATGTTTGTTTTTTCAGGTCTGTGTCTCTGTATATTTTGGTTTGAGTTTCCCCTTTTCCCCTTAGTTTTCCAACTGATAAGGTCCCTGATCAGATAATCTTGCTGGGATAAACACTCTCACACTCCCACGTACCCCATCAGTTACTGTGACTGGCCTGGTTTGGTACTCATCACCACCTCCCTCATTTGCTGCTCAGGTCTGTGTCCCCATATGTTCTTGTTTTATGGCTTCCTCCCTTTCTTTTTATCCCTTGTTGCATTGAAAAAAGTCCTTGACCAGAAACCCTTAAAGGAGCAGACACTCTCCTCCCACATACCGTTACAACCTGTGTAAGCATTAAGGAAACTGCCATCTGCCAGCCAGGCTAATTAAGATTCCATGGAAATTATGCTGTGATTAGCATTAAAAAGATGTTTTCCCAAAGCTAAAACAGAAGTATATGATATCTTAGTATTTCCCTTAAGGCAAACGTTGTCTTAGCAAAGTCTACTTCAACAATTCCTTTTCAATGAAAAGTGTTAGTATCATGCTGAATATTTTCTTACCACTCTCTGGCATTCTTTTATTTGCCTGTATATAGCTGCTGCCTTTGTCCCTTCCCTGAATTGCAGGGAAGGCTGTCTGGAATACAGTTCCTCTCCTTGTACAACGAAACCAGCTCTATGCCTGGAACTCAAGACACACTACCATAGACAAGGAGCTACAGTTTTAAAGAGCTTAAATAGCAGACTACAAATATCAGGATGGCACTTTTATTATTTGAAGTCACACTTTAAATGTATGACCTATATACATATATATATATATATATATTTTTTTTTTTTTTTGAGCAGGAACACCTGTGGACAGACCATCTGAATTCATGATGACTCAGGAAGTGCCACACATATCTAGCTGTCTTGAAGAAGCACATTCATTGCATGAATTCAGTACATCCCATAAGGAACTGCTTAACACTTAACACTTATGTTACCATAAGATACTTAAATTCATTATAACTTGGCATTTATTAAGAACTGATTGCTCTTGCTAATAATATTGGCTGGCTAAAGTCATAGATTTACACCTTACACCACTTCTCATCAAACATCAAAAAGCATACACAAGGCATGAAAAAATTCTGTAATGGATACCAAAGAGCCCTTCGCAGCAGGAGAGAAAGAAAATTATGTTGAGATAGATATCTCAAAGTCCATGCTATGGATTTAGAACAAGGATATCTGTTCATCATGTTGATTTACATGTGACACCTCATAAATAGGGGGTAAACTTATTTTTTCTTTTTCTTTTTTATCGTAAATGGTTGCCTTCATTTACAAAGTGCTGCAGAGCCCAGTAAAAGAATGTTTGGAGTGCTAAGCTGCAATGAAGTTGTTTAGTATTGCTAGAAAAGACCCCTTGTACATTTTTTACTGATCTTTAATAAAGTGTATGCAGTAAGAGATGAAAGGCCCTTTCTTTGTGTGCTAATGGCTCTCATACAGTTAGATGACAGCGATGCAGGCATCTGCTATTTCCACAGTATGATTACAATCATTCT
The DNA here is from genome assembly GCA_009867235.2 of Psittacus erithacus. Lineage (NCBI taxonomy): Eukaryota > Metazoa > Chordata > Aves > Psittaciformes > Psittacidae > Psittacus > Psittacus erithacus. The sequence goes on from WYDI02011120.1 coordinate 28,445, forward strand.
TGGCAGAATTTTCCCAACCATTTGTATGCTATGGTGAGATTTTTTTATTCTCCTTTTCTGCCTTTCTAACAGACTAAGGGCATTTGTGTGTTTGGTGAGATATCAGCATTCAACTTCTTGAGTTTTCAGTTGATATAGGAACTTGCTAAGTAAGGAAAATATACTGTGTGTGCAGGATTTGGAGGCAGCATCCTACCCCCAGGGAGTGAGACTCTTCATTCTCCCACTGCAAAACCCGTAAGCACATAAATACATCCCTGGTGAGCTGCCACTGACTTTTCAATATTTTCTTTATATTTTTTTATTATTTTATTCCTTTTTATTTGTTTGTTTAGGGTTTTTTTTTTACAGTTTAAGTTTCATCTTGTCCCAGTTCTGCTCTGTTGAGGTTTAGCAGTTGATGAACTTACATACTATTTCTCATCAGATTGACCAAGTGGGTTTTGCATGAGGAGGGAGTCAATGCCGATTTCATTGGGTAAGGGTAGAACAGGATGAATCTGGGGAGGTTCTGTGCCTTTCCTCCTTGGCCAGTTTATTTAGTAAGACTTCCATGTTACCTCTGCTGTGGCCACATGACTCGCACTGCATTTCTCCTTTCCTCTCCTCTCCCACCCTGAGTGTTTGCTGTTCTTCAGTAACAGCCCAGCTCTTCATTGTGTAGTTCCCAGCTTGATGTACTTTCATTTTGAAGCAAGAAAAACCTGAAAAGCTGCCTGCCCCAAAGAGATAGCAACTGTGAAGCTGTGAAACAATAATAATAAAAATGTACTGTATTTTATATATTTTTAATTGATTATTATACACAAATACATTTTAAGTATGTGAAGTCAAGGTATATATAGCATTTAGATGAGTTGGGTTTGTCAGAGATCAAGTAGTGCATTTAATTTAATCCCAACTGCTTATAATGTGTTTTAACCTCAGACTTTGAGGGGAAGATAATATTGTCATGTCTGTAATTCCTTTGTTTAAAAATTTTGCTCTACCCGCTCCTGTATGTTCCCAACAAAATCATTTGCTTCCATCTTCTTTATTTAATTTGTAAAAATCTGATTTCAGGAAAATGTCTGAAGTTTCTGCAGTCATGGCTAATGCTGACATCAAACCAAAATCTATACATCGTGCCGAGAAATGGTCGGGTGATGTAGAGAACTTATTCAGATTCCAGCAAGCTGGATACAGAGATGAGACTGAGTATAAACAAGTGAAACAAGTTGATAGGGTAAGATTTAGAACTCTGTAAGGGTTATTTCTTTAAACTTCTGTCTCACTTAAATGATTAAATAAAGATGGAGGTGCTGCTCCTTTCCTTTCATTTAGGATTCCATTCATTCCTTTCATTCCTGTCATTTCCAATGCAGTTTTTTCTTCAAGGTTTGACTGGAATTCTCGAGCTGTTATTTACTGTGTAGAATAACTTATGTCACAGAAGTGAAGCAGAAACATTGTGTGGCCTGTGCTTTTGTTCCCCTTCTCTTATGCATTTGGAAGCATTATCGAGTTCTCTGAACAGATGTAGTTGTTATCTAAAAGAATAATTCAGTTTTGAGAAAAGGAGTGTATCAAAGTGAGTTTTCTGTGAAGTTTCCCCATTATTCTGCCAGTAGAGCTGACAGGACACCCACTTGCTGTCCAAGGAGTCAGTCCTGTGCCATTGTTCCCACTGCAGTTTTACAATTGAATTGTGTGGTGGCATAATCAGACTTCGTGCACACTCAAAACTTGGCTGCTATTGAAACCATTCACAAAAGAAATACTTGATGCCAACTGTAGTAAAGGGAGCTGTGACACAAGATTTAATCAATGGAGAACACCAGTACTCTGCTCGCTACGTTTGGTGGCAATTCTCTCTAGCACTTCAAATAAGCTAATGGATAATGGCTACTATAGATATTCAGTGGCTATTTGAGATTTAAAATAGCAACCAAGAGCTTAATATGGCAAACAATATATTTTCTTTATTGGAGCTCTGGAATTTATCTTCCTAAGCAGCATATGTAGTATGAAAAATACACTTTTCAGAGATCTTAAAGTCACTAACAAGTTGCTCCTTATCCAGTTAACTGAAAACACAGCAAGAAATTGATGTGCATAGTAAGATGCAGTTCATTATTTGGTTGTGGGCTGGGATACTACTGTGAAGGCTGTGGTGTAAATTCCCTTAAATGTGCAAAAGGAAATCCTGTAATTAGTGTGGTAGAATCAGCCTGTTTGAAGTTTATGGCAGGCCATAACCATAGACAATTAAACCCTGATGAAAGTTAAAGAGCACCACTTACCCAGTGTAAAATGAGCATGCATTCTATTCAAAATTGCCAGGATCTGGTAGCGCTTCTCTTTCAACTGATGCATCTTGAAATGTCTGTTTACTCCACATTATGTTTCCATGATGCAGGTGTTACTAATGATGCAATTATAATATAGATGGAATTAATATTAAGGCTGTTATGTTTCGGTGGAGAATGCAAATAGCTTGGCTGTATGCCTAAAGTAGTAAGTGATGAAACTACCACTTCTGGGACTCTACAATTAGAGAATGCTCTAGTGTGACATTCTCTCATCAACTCTGCCTGGAAGAGAAACAAGATCCTCATTATCTGATTTTTAAGGTCAATTGGATCAGAAGTAGTCATAGGTGTTCAAGCTGCAGACAGCTACTGCAGCTGTTGAATGAACAAGCCTGTTGAATGCTCAAGCCTTAAAGTTTCACACTGTGAAACACCGAAGAGCACCAGGATGGTTCTGGTTTCCTGCAGGGCTGATCCTTCTGTCTGTGAGACTATGATACTTATCACTCATTTTATTTGTATCAAACTGCTAAGGAGAAGCACATTTTTCATGGTCAGAAGGATCCCAAAGCAACCCTTAAGTGTGTTCAGCCTTCCAGAAGTAGAATCTTTCAGCCTCTTGGATTACTGAATAACTGAATAGTACTAATGTTTTATTCCTAAAGGAGGTATTTTAAAAGCTTTGACTAGTCCACTTATTTAAATTACTCTTATCAAATATTCTTAGATCCTTATTTCTAGACTTTTCTGATCATACATAATTCTTGATCATATAATTCTTAATCATATAATTCTGACCAATAATTCTATTATTCAGACCAGAAAACTAGTTTTGACAGCTTGTTCTTCATCTTCTTTTTAAAGTTAAGCAAATGAATAGCAAAGTAGTGGTTAGATGCAAATGGAGCTATACCCTATATCCCTTGCAATATAATGCACAAACATTTAATGTGAGCACTTTCTGGTGAATGTGTAACATTTTCATTCTATTCTTAGGTAGAGTACTGGCCAGAAACTGGATTTGTTAAGAAACTTCAGAGAAGGGACAATACGTTCTATTACTACAATAAGCAAAGAGAATGTGAAGACAAAGAAGTCCACAAAGTGAAAGTTTATGTGTATTAGTTTTGGGTTTGTTCTGATTTGCTTACATGTTTTGTAATAAATCTGCTTGTTAGACTCTGAAAGTAAATGAGATTAAACAATCTGATTTACCTGAATGTTGGTGTCATTCTTAGATAGAAGAGGGAATACTGGAAATGCAAGGAAGCCTGGCAGTATAGACATAGGAATTTAATTTTTTTTCCTGCTATAACCAAGTCTTCTTATCCCTCTTTTTTTCTAGTTGCAAATATTTTGACTTACAGGTAAAAAGCTGGTAAATGAGCATCATATATTTGGTTTAACTGTGTGTAAAGTTCATTTTAAGTACAGGCATCAATCTTTATTCAAAACCAGACAGTGTTACTGACACTGGCTAATGTCAGCCATAGTCTCTTGGTATAGATGAGGGTTAAGAGACTACAAAGGGCCAAAGCAAAGCCCAAATGCTAATTGAAGTTTCCTTGGAGAATAGGAATAACAAGGAAAGAGCTTAGTGGAGGACACCAGACAATCAAGCAGCAAGGACCAGGGATGAGCTGCTGATTTAAAAACTGGTTATTGTGATAGAAACAGTCACAACAAAGATGACTTTTTGAACAATAGGTAAGGGATCCCCAAAGTATTTTTGTCAGGTGCACATGCTAATTACTGGAGGAGGAAGTATTAATTGACGTGGTAGCATATGCCTTTTCGGGGGGGGCATTTACGTATGGTGGGATCAGTGGGATCAGGGAGTGTAAAGCTGCAGAGAGAACATGAAGTCCATACTGTGTAATATATAAGGTTAGATAAAGTATACAAATGGTATGTGGGGTTTCTGTGCGGAATTCATCGTCATTTAACTTCAGACGTCACACTGTGAACATCTACACCTTTTGGAAACCCTTTGTTCTGAATGGTGAGATGTTGGCTCTGCTGGGCACAATTAATTTCTTCTAAACGTGGATATGGAACATTTGCTTTGAACACATTGCAGTGACATCAGCCCTGCAGAAGCTGTCCATATGCGTGCTACTCTGGGACACCTGGTGAACACAAGGTACCATACTTACCTTCACTCCTTAGGGAACTTAAGTAAAATACTACAAGATGCCAAAACTCTGAGTAACTGACCATCAGCACAGTAGCATAGCTGCAGTATTCAAAAAATCTCATTTATGATAGGTGAGGATAATCTAGTCACTTTATTTAGACTGCCTGGAAAATCTTGGCTTAAACTTGTATGAGCTCTGTTAGAGGCATGACTGAAAAGTACTCAGAAGCAACTGTGAAGCTTTTTTTTATTCCAAGCAGGTTTTAATGGCATATAAATAGTGCCTGCAATGACAGAAATCAAGCACTGATGCAGTGAATTTCACATCACATTTTCATGATGACTTCTCATTTGGATTGCTCTTGAGGTGCTTTTTAAGGAAGACTTTTTGCATACTTTGCCATTAAATAGAGGGAACAGAACAACTGTTGGGATAACCCATCTATTTTCTCACTTTTAGAGAGTGGATTGCACTTTGTTGACTTCATAGATTCCTACAAAAGAAATCTTCCAGTGGGCATGAAAAAAGCCTTTAAGAAATTCACAAGAATGGATGTGTTGTATACCCAGCTCAATTGTATTGACAGAAATCATGGCTGTTGGCACACACACAATAAGTGAGCAGGTTTGGTACAGCCATTTTCTCCATCTGCAGAAAAGACATAGTTGCAGATTCAAGAACAGGAATTAAAACTGCAGGTAACTTGTTTGCAGCTTAACTCTCTTTTACAGGAAGACTTTAAAATCCTGAAACAAATGTAAAAGATTATTCTGAGCTTCCTTCATTTCACCTAACTGCATCTCAGCGATTCTGCAATACTGCTGGATACTTTCTCTCTTGTATTACGTTTTAAAATAATGTCTGCATTTCATAAAGCCCATGGAGATTTCATTTCAAAGGAGCAGCATGGGAGCCCATGTTCCACTTCTGAAATGCTGATTCTGTATGAGCTGGCAGATTCTTCTCACTTTAAGAGAATGAATTACCTGGATTTTATGACTGGCATTTTTCAGCATTATCACTGTCCTAAAAGCTTGAATCTGACTGTAATATTTGAAAGATTAATGGGGTGAAAATGAAAGAAAAGCACATGATTAGTGCTGGAGACCAGTTTACAGGCACAGCCTTTATCAGGACTAATGCTGTATTTTGGAGTTCACTCACTTTATTAGCAAAACAGCAGGTTTTGTATTGGCAGTGACAGTTTTGGTTTGGAATTGTCCATTGCCGTCCAGTTTATGTCCATATTTCACTACAGTTCATGCTATATTTCAGGTTACTTAAAACCACTCTCTTTTTCTAAAGACTGTAACTGTGTAATGGCTTTAGCTAAGAAGCCAAAGAGACTCCTTTGTTTAAAGAGAAGCAGGTACAGGGGTTCTTGCCTCAGTTCAAGCTTGTCTGTGGTCACAAGATAACGTTAATGAAGTATAAGGATGTTTGCTTGAGTTAATTCTTAGAATCACAGAGTGGTTTGGGTCGGATTTACTTATTCTAATTCACTCAATGCCTTTGTACAAGACAAGAATAAAAGCTTTCTGTGCCTGTTGAAGCTCATAAAAGGAGGTAAAACAAACTTTTCCAAGACCTACTTTTCAGGCTTTGTGTTTGACAGCCCCGAGTGAAATGGCAAGGCTGCAACCTCTCTGAACTCACCCCCTTACACTGGGGAAATAAAGGCTGCTTTAGTGTGTTCTAGGCTGATTTTTCATGTTTTCAGCCTTCACTCGAACTCATTATGGAGCAGTGCTGTCTGCAAGTGATACTGTAGTTATCTGATTGCTTTGCGGCCACACAGAAAGACAGTTCAAGCATTATAATTTTCACTCTGGTACCTCAGTTGTCTCTCCAGCTCTGCAGACAGTTGGACCTCAACCCTTTGGTTGGTTCACAAACACAGTGTCCTTGTTTTAAGGTATTGAAAATGATTGAGTGGCCTCTAACTCCCTAAAGAAAACTTTCTAACTCGCCAGTTCTTGGTGCCGCTGTTCTCATGGTGTCTGATACAAGTGAAGTCTGACTGAAAACAGCTCAAGTGGAGTTGCCTTATAGTCTCTGCCAGGTCTCTCCTGTTAGCCCAGTTCCACTGGGTTTATATGTATATGTTAGGAGCTGCTTTCTTAGTATCCTGCCTGTGCTAAGCACCTCTTGGCAAGCTGTAATTACTCAATAAAACACATTTTCTTTCTTGCTGCAGTTAAGAATTTGCATTTACCTCAAGTCTGAAGCACAGCATGCTCTCGAGCAGCTCATGTGAGAGTGGCTGGTAAATGTCTGCTGTCAGGAGAGCTCCAGGTTGGCATCAAGACATCCCTGCAATGTAACTTTGTACAAACATCGCCATTTGTACGGATACACTGTTTAGCCAGTGTTTTACATGTCTCACTGCTGGGATTGTCCAGCGCCCGGTACCCAGCTTTGGCTCAGGCTTTGAGTCTTCCTCGGTTCACCAGCTAGCGCAGTTTAACGTTTCCTAGCACATTGCATGCACAAGAGACTACATTCACTAAGGAAATAGAGCCCAGTTGCTGTGGGTGCTGGCACTTACACCCCTCAGATAAGCATGCATATTGCCATCCCTCTGGTGCTGGCACACAGACCTGCAGTCCGTGTCGCCCATGGCCTCTTCTTCAGGCACACAGGATAGACAGTGAGATGACACTGAAGAGGTAGCTCAGAGTGAGGTTTAACAAGAAGACGGCCCAGACTTACAGGTGAACATCCTGCCTGACAGCCTGCTCACATATATCTCAGGCCTCCAACCTTCCTCCTAGCTGTCTGCCCATACTCATTCCACCCTGGTCCTTCCCCTAAACATCCCATTGTAAGTTTCATACAGTCCCCTAAGATCCTCACACTTAATACTCACACTAATTATGTTTCCTCCTTCTTATCAGCTACAAAATCCAGGCTGACTCTCTCCAAGGCCAGAGTAGTTCTTTTAATGGCCCATCACTCAGTGCCTGATGAGCTCTGGCCTCCCCATTATCTCTTTCATCACCTGCTCATTAATGTTTGAGTGTCTCTGTGTTTAATTTAGTGTTTTCCTCATTTTTTGTTATTTCTATGATATGGGGTAATCCTCAACCAAATAACTTTCTGAACCAGATGCTCTCATATCTTACATGTCCCTGTGCCAACCTCCCCACAGCAGGCACTGTGATTGCAGTATGAAGGATGATGCTGTGTGGAGGCACCTACACAGCAGAATCTCTGCAGTGCTGCTGCATCAGATGCCCAGGCATCTCTAAGGACATGGAGACAGAGGGAAGGGAATGCCTAAAAACAGGAGAAGGAGGAGGATGGGGGAGAAAGGGCACAACTTCAGGGAGGATGAGCGTGTGTAAGGAGTCAGCCACAGATGCATCAGCATTTTGCCAGCGATCTGGTGCCCGCAGAAGTCTCCTTCCTTGCTGGCAGCGGCTCAGCTATTGTTGGCTGGGGAAGCAGCACATGCTGCAGATGCTCATCCTGCCTTGGCAGGAGCACCCGATTGCCTCAGCCAAGGGGAAGGTGTTCTGCTTGGGTGGGTAAGCTGTGTGGGCTTGCAAGGGGGATGGAGCAGAAAGGAGGGGGACTGGACATGGAGTGGGCTGTTTGCCCAGCATGTGCAGAGGATGTGAGCTGTGCTGAATTGTACTGGGGAGCATCCTTGTGCCAAATACATGATGTTTTTGAGGAACAGCCAGTGCTGGAACGTGAGCAGGGAAGGGCCAGCACATGAGCTGCGGGTGCTAGGAGCCAGGATGCTGTGAATGAAGACATGAGCTGGAGCTAGGCATGCTCGATGCATGGATGTGTTAGGCAGTGTTTCTGGAGGAAAGGACCCGCAAATCTGCCTCCTTCCATGGTTCTGTTCCCCTGAAGCTACTACAGACAGCAGAACTCTTCCTCTATAGCCCTGTTCTGCACCTGCGGTAGGAAGAGCAGAGAGCTCCCATCCTAACCTCCCTGATGGATCCATCTTCATCTTGTTCAGCAGAAACTTGAGTCGCAGCCCAGAGGATCCCTGCTTTTCTCCATCGAATCCTCAAAAGGGAGCAGGTCTGTGTACCAAGGGCTGAAAGTCACTGTTATGAAGAGATGCTCATTAAAAACATGAATATCTCTGTGATACCCTATCACTTACAGCTTTGGTCTCAACCAGTGAGAAAGATACACTTGGAACAATGAAAACAGAGATTTATTTCGAATGTCATTGGATTAATATTTTGTCAGATATATGTCAGAGCTGTATTTCAACAGAGAAGAAACATTTGCGTATCTGAAGGATGAGTTCAGAAGAGGTGTTTAGAAGAGGCATTCACTGGATATTGCAGGCAGAAAGAGAGAAAGCAAGGCAAGAGAAAGAGAAGAAATCTAAAAGCTTAAATATGCTACAGACAGCAAGAAGACATGAAAATGCCATTGGGGATCTAGGTTTAGGAATAGCTTAATTTTGCCACTTGTATCTATCAGATAGGAAACCCCACCGCAAATGTTCGCAATTCCTTATTTACTATATCAGAGCACAGCAGCAGGATCCATCTACAGATGAGCTCATTCACCATCTGTACCTGAGGAGAAAGTGCAGCATCACCTCCTAAACTACAAACACTTTCAGCTCAGAAGCCCGGTGTCATGTACACTCCCAGTCTTAACAGCCATAGCACAGGACTCAGTACTGGAGGCTGATACTAGACTGGATAAGCAGCCTCTAATCAGGGATAAATTAATGAAGTGGTTACATGGGGACTCTTCCAATAAGGAAAGGTTATTGGAAGTATTTTCCTCTGTGCCCAGCTGACCAGATGCATCTTGTCTGAAATGAACTATGACCAGCAAGCCACAGGAAAGAGGAAGAAATAGGCACTATGGAGGTTTTGTTTCTGGAACATCTTATTTTCCTCTCTGAGGACGAGCACAGTTCCTCACCACTATCATCAGTCTCAACCCATAGTTACCTAACTATGAGCAGTGTCTGTCACTGTGAGGTCCCACCTCTGGTGGGAAGGAGCCCTCTTCCCTCAGATCCATGAAATCCGTAAAATTCCATAAAATACCAGCTCCACTGTGCAAACAGGATTTAATTCCTCTGTTAACTCACTCAGAGCCTGTAGTTCCGCAGGTTTTGCATTGCACAGCCCACGGCAAGGAGAAGGCTTGTGGTTGCTGACAGTGCCAGCTGGAAACAGCACAAGAGGCAGCAGGCTGTTTCATGCAGGTGTTTTAGTCACCCTGAGGCTAACCACCGATTGATGCAGCCTGTGCCTTGGGGATCCGAGCTTTGGGAAGGAAACCTCCTTCTCCTGGATGCACTTTGGGAGATGCAGGAGTCGCACAGACCCTCGCTGTGGTGGTATCACCTCTTCTGGCACAGCAGTGCGTGCTTGCTGCGGGCAGGGAATACCTTTCACATCACCTCTCTGCAGAGAGCATCACTAAGCCACTTGTTTAATGATGTGGCTGTGCCAAGGGGACCATATGTACATAATAAGGAAGGAGATTTTTCTTTCCTGTTCATCCCACTGTGGAAAGCTTTAATGACAAGATAGAAAACGTGCAAAATCAGGAGGTGGAACTGCTGCTCTATGTCCTTTTGGCTTTAAACTGAGAGAGGAGATTGAGATGAGCTCTTAAGCAGAAGCACTTCCCTGTGAGGATGTTGAGGTGCTGGCACAAGGCGCTCAGAGAAGCTGTGGCTGCCCCATCCCTGGCAGTGTTCAAGGCCAGGTTGGACAGGGCTTGGAGCAGCCTGCTCTAGTGGAAGGTGTCCCTGCCCATGGCAGGAGGCTGGAACTGGATGAGCTTTAAGGTCCTTTCCAACCCAAACCAGACTGGGATGCTATGATTCTATCATTGAGTTTTTCCTCTTGAAAATACAGCCACAAACCAGATTTCTCTGTGATGTTTGCTAGTGCCACCCCCCCAGGCTGACAGGGGATGCTGTTCACAGATACAGCAGGGGAGAGGCTGGTTTCACTGCTCAGGCTCCAAACAGAAGCCTCCGGTGTCAGTTCGAGTGTCTTTGCTCTGCTCTTCAAAGAGCTCTTCTGAAGCAGGTTCACAGGTGCTGCCCCACTTATAGGCTGACGCAAACCCGAAAGAAGAGCTGCCTGTTGGTAAATTGCTCATACATGTATCAGAAGGGAAATTTTCACAATATATGTGTATATATATATATAAAATTAAGCATTTCTCTAATTTAAGAGATATTTTCCCTAAACCAAAAAATCTTGAAGGTGTTTTTCTCTAAATCATCTGCTATCAAACACTGACTCTTTCAGGTAAGATTTTGGGGCATGAAGGAGCAGATGAGAAAGCTTCAGTGACACATGAAATAATGTAAAAGAGGGAGAACTCGCAATATAATGGTTAGGGTTGGATCCTCCTGAAACTCAAGCTGCTGGAAAACCCAAAGGGAAGTGAATACTACATTGAGTAATTCAGGCAGCATGTCCCTGGCTGAGTGTTTCAGCTTCCTCATTTGTTCAGTCTCTCACCTGATCCCCAAAAGCTGACCATCAATGTGGACATAATAAAAGGAAATAGTTCTGCAGCACCATTTAGAGCCTTCTGTCTTGTATTTCCTAAAATGGAGGGCTGAGGCTTGCACTGAATTTGTGAGCTCCTGCCTCCCTCTGCTGACAGCATCCCCCGAACCTCCCCTCGACTGCAAGTGATAAAAGGCTGGGATTGTTTTTGCTGTTCCTAATGTTCTTCCCCATGTCCCCAGCAATGAACACAGCATCCCTGGAGCTGGTGGATGCTGGCTGCCCACATCAGCCCCAGCCCTGCAGTGCTGCATTGCCCCATATGGCATCAGCCCCTCAGGTCCCAGTGGAGCTCTTCATTAAGACCAGAGGTGCAGGAATCCTTGTTTAAGGGAAAACCTCCAAAAGCTGTAAGGTAGAGCCTTAAAGACAGTTGCTATAAGCTGACAGAAGCAAGCAAGGGCCTTTGGCTGGCTCCTCACATGGCAGCTGGTGAATGGCAGACTATTTTTGCTGAATTTTGATTTATTTACGTGTATTTCAGCTTGAACATGTCTGCAACATGTGGCACAGCCTGAAAACGTCTCTGTCCTTACAAGCATCTACTAAGTAAAACTGACCATGAGAACTGCAACACATGAAGGGTTTGGGTTTCTCTTCTCTTTTCACATGCAGTTTTCAGGAAGCCTGTGTACTTGCAGCAGAGCACATCCTCTTTGCACATGTAAAGGCAAGAAATGTCCAATGTCAGCTTTGCAGGATTAAACTGGAATAAATCACGGCTCTTCCTCTGGGATGGAGAAGCAATGCTGGAGGTCCTAGAGCTGGTTCCCCTGCCATGATCTACCAGAGCCAGGTGACCCTTCCTACAGAGGGAGACAAACACAACTCTTCTGGGACAACAGAGCGGGATCTCAGCATCATAAACGTCCACTTTTTCCTCTCCCAGGGCATCTCCTTGGGTTGGAGGCTGACAAAGATGAGTTTGAAGTCCATTGTCATGCAGAAAGTTTGTCAATCAGGACTTACAAACACAAGTGAAAACAGCTCCCGGGTCCTCCAGGAATTCTGGCTTTCTTTGAGAGCCAAATCATACCCTTTCATAATAAAACATGCCAAATAGAACAACCAAAGGGTCATTGCGGTGGGAACTGAAGGCTGATTTAATGGCACAAAACCCACTTACCACCCTGTAATCACTCATGGCTCTGTTGGGAAGCTGAAACCACCACAGGGAAGGAGATGGGGGAGTGGTGGCTGCTGAAGCTGTGACCAGGATAAATGGCAGCAGAAAGCCAGTGTTAACAAAGAGTTACAGAATGCATTGGTGCATTAGGGAACAGCAGATCACTCAGAAGGACACACAGAGCATCAGTGAGCTGGGCTGGTGAGGAGCTGAAGACAGCGTTGCTGACACAGATGAGTTACAGACTCCAGCTTGGGCCTCCTACAGCCAGCTGATGAGTGAGGGAGGCAGCAGCATCTATTGCAATGATGTATAATTAGCCTTGGGATGTATTACAATTCTCATATGTGCTGAATTAAATCTTTGCCTAGAAAACCCACATGATGGCCTTTAGGATAAACTATTAGACAGGAGAGAGTTTTTTATGAGTCTGTGGTGCTGATGTTCTGAAAAGGCTCCAAAGCTCACTGCAATTTATGGGCCAAATGCACTTCTTGGAAGCAATGCCAGGACTGTTTCTCAGAAAGGAGAGCTGGAGCTTGTAAACCTTGGAACTGCTCTCCGAGCTATGACAAACGTGAAGCACCATAAACAAGAACAAGGGGAAAGCACATTGAATCCACTCTGAGCAGAACAAACCTCTGCAATGCACACATGAGATTCATGTTATTTCCTCCGTTGAAAAGCAGGTTGGTTTTTATTTCAGACTTGATTTTGCTGAAGATTTATATACTTCAAATTACAGGGGGAAGTAAGCCAGTGCTATGGAGCATCAACACTGTGGCAGTCATGGACGCGCTTGTTTTCAACTGGATATCAGCAGCTTGTCTTTGTTCTCAGACAATACAACTTGATTCAATTATTGCATCACCAAGCAAATGGAGCACATCCTTTCATCGTCTGTCCAATTCCACCAGGTAGTAAAGAGGGAAGGGAGGATCCTCTAAGCGAGCACACCAAATGCATCCTATGCCACAGATGGAGTAAGATCTGCTGCCAAACTGATTTATCCTTGAGTTTGTGCTTGTATAAAGCGGACTTGAGGCTGAGAAGGGTGTTTAGTTTCCAGTGCCAATACCTTTTCCCCACTATTTTTCACAAGTTAATGAAACCCCATTTTTAAAGCAATGGGATTTTCTGCTCCCCACAACTCTGCCTGGAAGGATGTCCTAGAGCTGCTCTCCTTCAACTGAAACCCCGCAATCTGAACATCACACTGCAAGTGCACCCTTCGTAACATTTGCTCTTGTGCCAGCATAACCCATTAGCTTAAACATTTACCTCACTCTCTGCCATTTACTCCTCCCTGTGCTGTGTGTAAAAACCCCAGCATCTCTGCCTGGCCTCACTTTCGTAGGGCTAACCAAACCAAGCTTTTCAGTCCTCCCCTGGAAAAAGGGCCCTTGTGCCTAACACTGAGCTCCTCCCAATGCCTGTTTCAGAACAAAACAGTCACTCCTGAGCTTGAGTGGACAAATGGATGAACAGATTCCAGGTGGGATCTCACTGGTACCTGTCACCATGGCAGAAATCACTCTTTTTTCATAACATCATAGAATGGTTTCTGTTGGAAGGGATCTGAAAGCTCTTCCAGCTCCAACCCCCTGCCACAGGCAGGGACACCTTCCACTAGAGCAGGTTGCTCCAAGCCCTTGTGTCCAACCTGGCCTTGAACACTGCCAGGGATGG
>WYDI02011123.1:0-13613 GCA_009867235.2 Psittacus erithacus
CTCAGTGCCATGGGTCAGTGGTGGCCTTGGCAGTGCTGGGGTAAGGTTGGACTGGATGAGCTTAAAGGGCTTTTCCATCCTGGCTGATCCTGTGACTCTATGGAAGCTGCCAATCAAGTGCGCAGGTTTGAAGTTAACTTCTCCTGAAAGCAATTACTGGAGAATTCCTAACTCGGGATTGTTCCTGTGGTGCAAACCCAAGTCACGAGGCTTTGCCACCCTGCTCACATCCCTTCCCAAAGCCCCGCTTCTGGCAGAGCTTCAAGTGCAGCTGTGTGGCACTTCCCTGAAGTTCAGATGTTGTTTTCACAACGAAGCGCATACTTCAGACTGCATTCCGTGTTTATTCCAGCAGGTCAAGATTTGGATGCAGTTCAGCTTTGATTACAGTGCTGATTTAAGGTACTGGGAGGAAATTTCAGCTTTATTCCACCCAGCAGCATCTAGTGAGCCATCTGGCCTACCTAAAGTACCTGTCCTAAGAGGAGATGAATTGCTCTTAGTGCTGCCTGATTTTCTCTGTTTCCTGTACAGATAGCCTAGCTCAACTTGGGTTTAGATAACCAGATTAGGACCAATAAATCTCACCTTTAGTGATGCTAACTCAACCCTGTGGCTGACTACACTTCTCTGCTCAACCTCACTACCAGGTTGTTGGGTGCCCTTGGGCAAATTCATTACTTCCTATCTCTTTTCCCGTCTGCTGCTCATCTGTCCTGCTCCAGCTTCCCTGGGGCTCCGAGGCCTGGGATGTGTGTTGGGTCCCTTCGACTGCAGCCATAGTTATAGCAAAAGGCTGAAAAGATACCCCCAAACCCCCAGCTTGCTAGCTGAAATCTTTTCATCCTCACCACTCACTGGTGGTTATTGCTCAGGAGTGCAAGGATATGGGCCACAATAGGCCAGCCCTTGGATAATCCACACAGAAATTCAGCTTTACCTCCAAGATATCCATATGACTCCCAGGGGCATCCTTGAAGTGTTGCTGTTGGTACCTACGATGAAATATTTCGGCTGGCTTCTTTTCATATAAAGGATGTTGTGTATTACATACACAGGTTGTTGCAGAGAAGAGATTAATATAGAAAGTATAACTCACAAGGCTGTTTGCAAGTTGTAGAGGAAACTGCTGTCCTTGTAGCAGCAGAATGAGGCCCTGTGGAGCAGAGGACCGTGGCCATGGAGCAAGCTCTGGGTAGGCTGCAGCGTTTTCAAAGCTGATCATGGGCTCTTCCTGGAGGGCTGAAGTTAAGTTCTCTGCTCCAAAAGGGAAAGCCAGTTTTGATTGCCATCTCAGATGAGGTTACTTTGCCTTTGAAGGCTTCTCTGAAAGATGGCTTTCAGTGGCTGCAGTTCCAGCAGCAAAACCCATATCCAAATGCAAACGGAATGGTTCAGCTTGTAATTGCGCAATAATTAAGGTAGTGAAGCAATGCCCACATTTTGTCAGCAACTAAAAACACAACAAGCCTCTCATGTAATGAGTTTCACTCGCATGTGCGGCAGTGCTCTGAAACAATGAGCTTTGGAAACAATCTGTAGGTGCTGACGAGATATTGATGTGATGAACTCAATGACCTTGTTCCAGGCAGGTCGTGTCTTTCACGCAGCATCTTCCCTTCAGCTACAAGCTTCTTCTCATCGGGGTAGTAATTCAAACACTGCGGTGCACCAACACGAACAGAGACATCCTGCTCGGCTGTTGTGCCATGCAGGCAGAACCAGAGCCTTCTCCCCGGGCCTTTAGAGATGTGGGTGTTTCTGCAGGATAAATCACGGCCTGGTTCTTAATTCCTCCTTCCCTCCCTCTCTTTGGGGTCTCACTACTCAGATTAAACTCAATCATTGAGCAAAGCCCAAGTTTAGAAAGGCTGCTGTTGTCTTGCAGGATGGGATCTTAGTTCTACGCTTCCTTTGGTCACTTGGAAAATGATGCTTAGATAAAAGTGAATCCAGCCCACTGCAGCTTCTCTTCCCTCAAACTCATCTTAGTGCGTGCTTATTCCAGAGGGGCATTGCATGTCAGTCCCTCTGTGTCCTCAGCTCTTAAGGCAACATTCCTGCCTATTTTGCTTAATAGCATAGGGAAAGGCTAGAAAAGTCTCTTTTGCCCATTTCCAACCACTTTTCAACTAAAGCAACTCTTAGGAGCCACCATAAGATACCTTTAGGAGGTGAAAACGTCTGCTGGAATCACCAAGAGTGATTTGATGTTTTCCCCCACGAGGAAATTCAAATCAAGATGCTTTAGAGTCAGACACATCACCTGCCTCGCAGCTAAAATGAAGTCAGCTGAAGAGTTTAGTAACCTGTGGTATCTGTGCCTGATTTGCTTTGATTTACTGCGAGTAGCTGCTGGCAGAAGCGCAGAGCGGAGTGAACTGATGCTGTTGTATGCGTGCAGGAGAAAAAGAGCATTTCAGCTTTGGTTTGACCTTGGGAGGATGGAGGGCTCTGATCATCTGTGAGCCAGGTTTCACTCGGTGTCCTCGCTTCTCCCATCAGACCAAGACAGCGTTTGAATTGGTGTGGATCAGTGAGCGGGTGGCAAAGGGAAAGGTTGGAAGCGGAGAGCGATGGCACTGAGCCTTGGCAAGGGAAAGGGGGAATGAAAAATGTCACTCACAGCAGCAGGGCCTGAACTCGGGAATCCCTGTAATGGGATTACACAAAGCAGGAGCAGATGGACTCTCCTGGAAAACAAAACCATGTAACCAGCACTGAGCCTGTGCCTTCTCCTGTGGAGAGGCGATGCAGGGAGAGCAGGGGCTCCAATCTAATACTGGAGGCAGCTGGAGCAAACTCAGGGCTCCTGACCCAAGGCCCAGCAGTGAGTAAGCAATGTACTTAGAGGGGCCTCTCTAACTTGTTCCCACTCTGTGTGTGTACCAGAGATAAGAGGGAGGGAGACTGGGCTATGTTTATTTAACTATGTCAACAGCTCGGCTGACAGCTAAAATTACAAGCTGCTAGTGAAAGCCTTGCATGTTGAGCCACCGTATACCCATCCCTGTCTGCTTGCCTCCTGTGCACACAGCTAACTTACGTACAGCAAGAGAAGTGAAGCGCCTGGAGCACAGTGTGATGGGGAACGGCTGAGGGATGTGGAGAAGAGGAGGCTCAGGGGGGACCTGATGGCTCCCTACAACTGCCTGACAGGAGGATGGAGCCAGGAGGATGGAGCCAGGAGGTGGCTGGGCTCTGCTCCCAAGGAACAAGGGATGGGACAAGAGAGAAACGGGCAAAATTGCAGCTGAAAATGGAATATTTCTTTTGATTTCCAGCAGTTTTCAGTTGTTTTGCCAATTTTCTGTCAGGTTTTGATGGTCTTTCCCAAACACGATATTTTGGAAAAAGCTGCTTAACACCTAATCCACACCTTATCCCAGAGTATTAACTGGGGTATGTGTGTATATATATATATATATGTATATACTACCTGCAACATAAGATTGCTTAACCTTCCTGTAAAGCCTATCTGAGAGGGAAATTCCGCTTTCCCAGGCAGCCTGTTCCAGTGCCATAGTGTCCCTGCTGTTAACAAGTTGTTCTATCATGAATTTCAATCCACTTTGGTTTGTTTTGTCAAAGAGGGACAAAGAGATTGGATGGTTTCCTTCTTTTCCAGAAGCCTATTTAGATGAAACAAATCGGAATCAGCTCATTCTGAATTCATGCTTCTTTCTGGGGGAGGGATACACTCTGCCACATTTGGTTTCTGTAGGAAAAAAAGAAAAGGGATTATGGTTTTTTCACCAAAACAATGCCCATTTTTGTCATGGTGAGCATTTCCAAAAGGAAAGTGAGGCATTTTCTGACAATGTCCCTGTCTTCATTCATTAGAGTTGCCAATCCAAAAGCTCTCCAACAGCAAAAACGCTTACGGCAGAACAAAAGGCAAGCCCTGTTTCACACAACACTGAACACGGATTCTCCAGCAATGGCACTTTTGTTTGAGTAAAGGTGGGAAATGAATGCCAGGCTTGTGGCCCTGCCTGTGGTCTGGGTTAGGAGACAGCCCTCGCAAAGCCCCCTTCACCTCCTCCTGGGACCGCAGCTAAAGAGGTCACGTCTCCAACAGCCAGAAGTTCATCATTGAACAATGAAAGGAACGAGTTGAAAGAGGGGATTTAATGAGGGAAGAGGAAGGGTAGAAGGAATTCAGATGAGCAAAGAGGGGCAGGGGCAGCTGGTGTGTTCCAGCTGTTTGAGAAGGAGTGTTTTCTGTCCCCCAAAACCACCTCAAAACACGTGGATATCTTTTGGATGGCAAATACATCCTTTATCCCATAAAAACCCCTTAAAATAAGCAAATCTCCCTCCTCCCAACCGAACTCCTGCCTTTTCCTCTGGCCTGAAGCCAAGCAAGAGGGAGGAAGCAAATGAGAAGGCTAAGCAAAGAATCCGAATGTTCAGTGAATCAAACTTGGAGCTATTTTAACCCAAACAACAGCTTTCTGCTCAAATTCTCACTTTGCTTAAAAAGCTGTTCCCTGCTTAAATATACACAGAGTAGGAGAGAGAGGAGTTTTAAGTGAAGTCTTTGAACCGGTTCAGTCAGTTTTCTCCTGCTGATGTCTTCCATCCAGACAGAATTTGGAGGTAGATGAAAAAAAGCCGCAACTCCAAAGAACGGGAAAGATCAGATGAACTTGGGTGGGTTTTGTTGTTGTTTGTCTCCAGTGTGAAACAGCAAGTAAAAAGCCACCTGCACCACACAACGATGCAGAGAACTGGCAGGGTTTAGGAGGTCCTGTGTATCTCACTGTAATCCAGTGAAAATCATTAGCGAGGGCTTGAACTTGCCCCCAGCGCAGCTTTAAGTCTCTTAATCATATCAAGTCCGGAGCCTGGCTGGCCGCTTGGGAAATGTGCTTTATCTTGGGATTAAACTGGAGTCGTTCTCATTCTAGGCTGATATTTTAAAGCACCTCTTATGAACTAATAACAAGAAGCCATTCTTAGAGTTCCATTTCCCAGCCCTTATTATAGTAAGAAATATCATCGGAGTTCAAATGGCTTCGGTTTTCTAATTCTGAATAACTGAAAGGATGAGGAGTGACCTTGCTTTATATGAAATCAAATGTGATGCAGTGGCAACTTTAAATCTCAGGCAGTTCACAAGCAAGCACCAAAATCACCATATTTGTTAGTAAAATGGATGTGTGAAATTGCCCCAAATTCAGTAGTGGGGTGATGGAGATGTGCCCAAGTTAGACACATCAGCATGTACCATGTAGGGCTCATGATGAGCATCTGTCTGGTGCTGCAGGGCATGGAGCAGAGATCCCTTGACTGCTGTCTGACCCTGTAATGTAAAAGAAAGGTTGCTGCACTGAGGTGTCCCAGTTGATGTGCCAGTGTGGGCTAATGTGACTAACCACCAGCCTGAGCTGGCTCTGTTGCTCTGGACATGAGCTCATCTCAGCATTGTTGGTGTCCATGTGAGCAAGGATGAGGATGCACCGAGGTGAGATCTGTACTTCTCTCTGTGAACCTGCCCAGGTCTGTAGTTACCCTTTGGGAGGTGTAACCCACTTGGATTTTGCTCGGTAGCCATGAATCAAGCCAGCAATCAATCCACGAGACCCAGACACCAAATCGCTGTGGACAAGTGCATGTACACAGGACACTGTGAGAGGAAGGGGTCTGGATGGCCAGGGGCTGACATGAGGAAGTGCTCCAAGACCCCAAGAAAAATTCCTGTTTGGTTATGCTGATATGGATCTGCATCAGTTGGACTGCATTTGTCTCTTTCAAATTCAAACTACAAATACTTCAAGACAGCAGGAGGCACTGGGGTTCAATAGCTCCATGGCAGAGCTATCAGCAGCCAGACTTCTCATCCAGGCTCTGTCCGTAGTGCCCTGTGTGATCGTTTGTATTTAGCTTGGGCACTTCTTCCTGCTCTAGAATTTGTGTCTGATGTATTTGCATTGCAAATTGTGTGGCCAAAGCTCTGACTCTTAGGATGCATTTGTCCAGCACTTGATCCAGCAGCAGCCTCAGTGTCTTATCATCCATCGTGTACCAGTAAAGTGAGGCCCAGTCTTTAATTTATAGATCTGTAGAGAGGCCCTGATGTAAGCTTCTAGGCAGTAATGGCTGTATAAATCACAGCAACAATAAGCTTATTGCCAGCAAGATTTTCCTGATACTCAGCTTGAATTTTCCTGTTCTTAATTTAATCCTTAACTCTTCAGAACGCTCCAGTGATGTGCTCCAGTTAATCCTAACCCTCTTTTGGGGTTGTGGCACACGATTCAGAGTTATCCAGGAAACACATAGTCCAGTCAGTGATATAATTACAGCTTCAGAATGCATTTTCATTTTGTGTTTGAGCAGAGAGAAACTGTCTAAACTCAGAATTGAAGAACTACAGAGGGTTCAGCTCTGGGCCCTAAATTAAACAGTCAGGACTTGGACTTTTCCCACCTGCTTTCTCCCAGCGTATCCAAGCCAGCCGTACCTCTTCCCCTTGTCCAAAAGAGCTGATACAAAAAGCACCATTTTTAGCAAAAGTGCTTTTTGGAAGAGGAGCAGATTTATCAAAGCAGACGAATTTCCCATAACATTTCCACTTTCTACCATAGAAATAAATGTTTTCCTAGCAATTCCCCCAAGTGCCGCCTCATTTCTTCCTATCACCTACCCGCCTTGCCCTCATTACAGCCAGGTAAGCTCTGTACAGGCACTGTCTTACATTTTCTCTTTCAATTCAGTGAGATATTGGGGGGGTTGGGCTTAAAAATAGAAAGAAATCCCCAAAGCACTTCCATCAGCAATATCCTGCTTTGTTCTGGGCATTGCATTAGGCAGAAAAGGAGCAGACATGGCAGAACACTATTAACCACCCTAGAAAGAGCGATGAATTACCTACATAGATGCTTATTCAAAGTATGCCTGAGTTCTTCAATGTTCAGTAGTTGCTTGCTTTCTCTTTCTGCATTTCAAGCATCATGCCGTGTTCACGTGCAGTGGGAAGCAAGGGTTAGGCCTGAATGTTGTACTGTAAAAATCACTTAGGCAGGAATTGAAGTTCCTTCATATTCTGGGGTTTTTTTCCACTAGGGAGCAACAACGACGTTGTAACTGAACTGACAGTCCTTAGAATGCAATTGTCAAAATATTGTGTCAGGGATCCAGGATAAAGTGATTTCTGTGGCTGTCACTCAGCCTTTACCATCCTGAAGAGTCTGGTTGCTATTAACAAAGATACTCGACACATAAATAATGTCAAAAAACAGATATAGCTGTAGTTGGGAACAGTGAGAAGTATTAATAGCAGCAATAATGTAACCTTTGAGAGGATGTTCGGGCTGGGGAAAGAAAAAAAGATGAAAGCAAGAAAACCCAAATTGAAGAATAATGTAAAAACCAACTCTTTTGTAACAGGAAATGAATATTAATAGATAGCAAATGCCATTAACTCTGTCCTCATATACTGCCTAATTATGTTTGTGCTATGCAAATAATGATAACGATGCAGTGCACTCCAATTTCTGCCCATTTTTATGGTGGATAATATCATTATGAGAGCTGTAGCATTTTAGCACAATGAGATATTTCAGGTCTGTGTTAGCAACTGAAAAGCTGATGTGAAATCACAGCCAGAAGAGGTGCTGACTGTCTCAGGACCTTGCCTCAAGTCTTCCTGAACTGCTCTCTCAATGCATTCATCTCAGTCTCCCCTCTGGCAGGTTAAAACCATTCCCCTCTGTCCTGTCCCTACAGGCTCTTGTCTAAAGCCCCTCTCCAGGTTTCCTGTAGCCCCTTTAGGTACTGGAAGGAGTATGGATATGGATGCTGTTAACTCTTCTCTGATTCTACTTTGGGGTGAGGCAAATTTTATTTAGCAAATAATGGATTCCTTTACCAAAGGGAGCTGTGAGACGCTGTTTGCCCTCTCATCCATCCATCCATCCATCTGTCCATCCATCAGTCTTGTCCGCCCCTTTAGGCACTGGAGCTGCTCTAAGGTCTCCCCTTCAGGAGCCTTCTCTTCTCCAGGCTGCCCCAGCCCAGCTCTCTCAGCCTGGCTCCAGAGCAGAGCTGCTCCAGCCCTTGCAGCATCTCCATGGCCTCCTCTGGACTCACTGGAGCAGGTCCCAAGGCCGTTGCCCTCTGTAGCTGCCAGAATGAGCCTTTGTCCCATGCAAAGCAACAACAAACGATGTCAGGGCACAGGGAGGGGTTGGTCTCTTCCTTTCCCACACATTGGCCTCCCAGGTTACTTCACCTACGATGTGGTCCAATAAAGCCAACAAGATTTCCCCATCAGCTGCAGCCCAATCCTCTTTCCATCACTTCTCACCTGGGCGGCCGGTGCAATTTTGCTGCTTCCAGCCAAAGCGGTGTAATCATCGTGCAATGTGATTTAAGTAATAAAGAAATTGCTGTACATGCTGTTTGGTTTCTGGAGAGCTGGGAATAGCAAAGGCTCAAGTTGCAGACAAGTGCATTAATCTTTTCGGCTTTCCTGGAATGAAACATCAGAGGCTTTAACCTATTCTTTATTGCTATTCCAATGCCCTGGATGGTACTTTTAAAAATAAACTCCTGAAAGACGGCAAGAGGGGAAAGGGGAAGGATCTTGAAAGCTGTTCATTAACATACAGCACAATCCTTACCTCTGAGAAAACAGAGGGAATTAAAACTTCCTGATGTTTTGGTAAAGAGACCGTCAATAGTTAATGTTCTGGAAGCTGCTGACTCCCAGAGTCAGGGGTAAAAGAGATTGCAGCTTCTTATTTTAAGGGAAAGATAATGGTTTGGACTTGCAGGACCAAAGAGTGAGACCAAGCAGCACATGAAGGCCAAGGAGCCTGTTAGGTCATCTCTGGCTTGAGTCACCCACGTTCGAGGAGGGCTACCAGCAGCCGAGCTCTTAGTTCTATATGATGTGGTGTGTGTGAGCTGGTGGAAGTGGCAGGTCAGTTCCTCAGAGCGGGACAAGCTCTGTTCTGGTTAGTTCTGGAGAGCACAGGCAAAATTTCCTGGTCTAAAAAGACAAGCTTGCTCCTCTGTGGAGGTGGTGGCATGCAGAAGCTGGAAGTTCAGTATCTCCATCTCCCCTGCTTGTGCTCACATGCCACCACCGCAAGATCAGCAGGTCCCTGGGAATTCTAGCCAGGAGGAGGGGTTTAAGGGCAATATATCACAGGAGCTGCAATATTCCCTTTTTTTAATGGAAAATGAAAGAATATGTGTTGGAGGATGGTGAGAATGAGTGTTCCTGAGCTTGTTAGAATCCTGGTCTTCATCTTTCAACGGCCTCGGGTACCAATTCACACATCCATCAGCCACTCAGAACTGGGAGGTGTCGTGGCTGGCTGTAATTGCAGGGCTGTGTGTTACAGCAATCACAGCACCTGATGCACCTTCATTCAACCAGGTGGAAGAATTGATGATGAGTGAGGGTTTATCTTTGGTTTTCCAGCATCCTGGAGAGGTTTCTTAGAGGTTTGCTCCTGCCAGGTCTCATGGGCTATGTTCTGCTGTGCCATGCTGGTAGCTGAGATCCCGAGTGGGACTTATCTGCTTAGATCTGAATAAAATGCTGCCTGGCATTCCCTTGTTACCGCCTCAGGGGTTGTCTTCTTGGTAAGGAACAGAACTGGAGAGTAAAGGCCAAGTTTTTGCCTGATATCCTTAGAAAAGGAAGCCAAGAGCAGGGAAGCGGAAGGGTTGGGACAAGCCATGAAATTTATGTTCCTAAAGAAATCTCCAACTCTGCGGGAAGTTGCTTCCCGTGGTTGAGATGGGGCAGCTCTCTTGGTGTTTGCTCCTGATCCATGCAAATGCAAAGTGATCTGGGGTCTCAGTGGGCACCTCAAGCCCTGAGGCTGCATCCTCAGTTTGTCTTCCATCTCCCCTGAAGCTCACAAGCAGGAGTGTGTCTGCTCGGGTACCATGCTATGCTTGACTCAGCAATAGGAAGAGTTCAGATCTGGACAAGATGAGGACACACAGTGTAGGAATGCTCTGATAATGTCAGAGACCTCCCCTGGGTGCTCCCCACGCAGGTGAAAAGGCAGATATTTGGGTTTACAGGGTTTACACTGAATCAGTGCTGCTCGTGCCTTCAGGGGGCAGCTTATCCTATCCTAAATACAGCCTGAAGTTGGATAGGATCATAGAATCAATGAGGTTGGAAAAGACCTTTAAGCTCATCCAGTCCAACCACTCCTCGGCACTGCCAAGGCCACCACTAACCCATGGCACTGAGGGCCTCATCTACACAGTGTGTGGACACTTCCAGGGACGGTGATTCCACCAGATGGAATAATGGCCTAGGATGAGCTAGCTACCTCCTGGAACTGCCTATTTCTCACCTGGACGTTATGAAAGTTGCGACAGCAAAACAAAAGATACTTAACTTTTAGGACAGATTAATACCTTGTAGTTCTGCATCACGAGTTCAGCAAGCCCATGGGTGCAGCTCGTACAGGCTTACAACAAAACACATCCTTGAGTCTTTCTAAACTCAGCTGAAAAGAGTTAAAGAAGTTAAATCTCTGCTTTCAGTATCTCCCAGGTGAAACTGAAGATACCCTCGATGCTTCTTGTAATGGAGAGTGATTATGGGAAGGGAAATTTGCAGCGGAATTATGGTAATTGTATCTTCTGTTCCAACTGGTATTTTGAGGAAGCAGCGTTTTGGATAATTAGTGTCATTTTGTGCAAATAGCTGGGAGGATACAGGAGGAAGCAAGGCGATTCTCCAACAGATGAGTCTTAGTGAACATCACGGCTTTGACTGCAGAGTTCCCTTTAGAAGAAGGAGTGAGCTGGCACATACCGGGCGAGGAAAAGGAAGGATGCACCCAGCAATTCAGGTGTTTGATTTAACCAACGTCTTAGTGTGCTTTTTTCTCCCCAATTCAAAGCTGCTCAGTTTGACATTTTAGCTGCCTTGGGCCTCTTCCATCTCAAGCTCTTGTTCGCATGTTCAACTGGAACAATTAAATACAATAGGAATGGCATTTGTACTGGTGTTTCTGCCCTTCCAGGGTTGAGAATAAAAGAAACAGTCTGAAAATAAAGGCAAAATAAAAGTAAAGGATTATTTCCATCTCTGAATCTCTAGTGAGGTTTGAATTGCGTCTTCAATAAGATTCCAGTCTGAACAAATCCTGCTCTTCCTACATGATGCTGCCTTTCTCTGCAATATTATTTCACACTTCTGTTCTGTAACCTTGACTTTGCAGAGGGTAAAAGTGAACCACATGGCTCAGATGAGCCAATGGAAGTAAAGATGCAGCTTGTCCAGGACACTTTGTATTCACAAAAGGTGAAATTCAGCTTCACACAGAGAACAAATGAACTTTAGATAGACTCAAGCTAACACATCCCTGAAAGCTGTTGAGCCATGACAGGTCAAGGCGTTACCTTCCAGCAGCTGAGCTGCACAGGAGCTCTAAATCACCCCAAGTGACTTAGTGACCTCTAAATCACTGCTGCCTTAGCCACATTTCATGGAGATAACACTTTTTCTTTGCAATGAGATGGGCAAAGAACATCCAGACAGCTCATTTCCATGCCTGTTGCGGTAGTCCATCACCCATTAAGCCATGGGAACACAGGGACCGTGGTTTATGGCCGCTGTGACTTCTGCAGGGAAAAGGCAGGAAAAGTGGTGGAAGAATGGTGATTATGGTCTGAACTTCCTGCTGGCAGCAAGAAGGAATGGCAAGCAGGAAAAATGGCTCATCTCTGTCTTTATTGCAGGTAGAAGAGAAATCAATGAGCAGGAAGCACGGGGGCCATGAACCCTGCAACATTTGGCATCAGAAATGGGCCTGATGGGATGAAGTAGTGTCACACTTGAGTTATAAATCTCTTTCACACACACCTAGAAAAACAAACCAGGTCTCCCCCTGCCCCAAGCCTTCCAGATTTTGGGAAGATATTGTTGCCAAGCATCGCTTTCATCTGGTGCAGAGAAGCTGATCCTCTGGTGTCAGTACCAGAGGGCCTCTGCAATTACAGCCATTTACTTCCTATGGGAACCTGCCTCCTCTCTGCTCTGCTGTAGTGGTGTGCTCCAGTCAGTTGGTGTTGATGGGAGGTCTCCTCCAAGACATCAGTTGTCTTTGGCACCATCCCACTCATTTCAATGGGAGTTTGTGGAAGTGGGACCTGAGTCAGAATGCAGCCCAGGAGCCATCACCTCAAGGACTGCAGAACTGGTACTCACTGTTCCAAGTAAAAGTAAGGATTTTTCCTAGCTTTCTCAGCAGCTTGGTCATTGAAGTGCTTCAGGGTGTTCATCTCTAAGAGCTCTGTCATGCTTAGAAGAGCCTAAACCTTGGCTCTCTCTGTAGTCCAAGGAGCTGGACCAGCAGCTCACAGAGCCCTGCACCTTGTGAGCCCTGCACCTAACATCTTCTGGAGGTATCATTCTGTCCATGTGCTCATGGTGAGACAGCCTATGGAGCCTGGGCACCTTATTTAGACCCTACAACATAAGTAATGTTACGTGACATGAATCTGGGCAGAAATGCAGAACCTCAGCCCCTGAGCAGGAAGTCTGATGGATTTAAGAGATTTCTGCATCTTGGCTCAGGCAGGAGTGAGACCAAAATGCCTAAAACCCATGAGAACATGTGATGTCACTGCACTCTTAGAATCACAGAATCCCAGAATGGTTTGGGTTGGAAAGGACCTTCAGATCATCCAGTTCCAGCCCCCCTGCCATGGGCAGGGACACCTCCCACTAAACCATGCCACCCAACGCTCTGTCCAACCTGGCCTTGAACACCACCAGGGATGGTGCATTCACAGCTTCCTGGACAACCCATTCCAGTGCCTCACCACCCTCACAGTAAAGAACTTCTTCCTTAGATCCAATCTAAACTTCCCCTGTTCTTTCACGAATGTAGACAAAGAAATAGGGTTCCACATATACCTTAAAAATAAAGTGAAGACCTTGATATCCCAGGGCAGCCTTTCATTCTCTGGCATATGCCTCTGCAGTTAGCAGCACACCAGTTGGCTGGAGCTCACCAAAAGAGCGATACATCTTTTAAGTCAGATATTTCTCATGCCTGTGAGAAGTTAATTGCTACTTTCTCATAATTAGCTTCCTACAGCTCTAAAAACAAAATGACCTGAGGGACAGTAGCAAATTCTAAGACTTTAAGTAAATAAGTGATTCCAGTTAAAGAGATCAATGAGAGGAAATGATTCATTAAATACCACTTCTGTAGCAGTTTGAGGAGCACTTGCTGGAAAAACCTGAGCAATTAGGGGTGGTTGCAAATGCCTAAAGCTCCGCAGAAACCCCCTCCCCATCCACCACAGAGCACCAGGGCATCTCTCCCACACAAGCGTGGGACATGAGGCTGGGAGTGCGAGAGAGAATCTGGTCAATGGAGCTTGTACTTGCTGCTTCTAGGTGGACAAGGGAGGCACAATGCAATGGGAAAGCTGAGCTGAAGGGGGGATGAAGAACCAGTAATGACAATGAGCAGAGTTCTCCCAACTACAGATGAGCTTCATTCTCAAGTTCTGATCTTCTATGCCAAATGATACTGAGGGTGCTGAGGCGCTGGCACAGGGTGCCCAGAGAAGCTGTGGCTGCCCCATCCGTGGCAGTGTTCAAGGCCAGG
>WYDI02011125.1:0-17942 GCA_009867235.2 Psittacus erithacus
GCTGCAACCAAGGCTGCCCTGGAGCGTCACATTTCCAACCAGCCCTTCCCTGTTGGTGAGCACGAGGTCAAGCATGGTACCTCTCCTTGTTGGCTCCTCTATTACTTGCAGAAAGAAGATTTCTTCCATACAATCGAGGAACCTCATGGATTGTTTGTGCCAGGCTGTACTGTCCCTCCAACAGATATCAGGGTGGTTGAAGTTCCCCATGAGAACAAGCGCCTGTGAGCATGAGGCTGTTCCTATCTGCCTATAGAATGCTTCATCCACAGAGTCCTCTTGATCAGGCAGCCTGTAACAGATCCCCACAATAATGTCTCCCATCACTGTTCTCCCTTTAACCCTCACCCACAAACTCTATTGTCTGCTCACCTGTCCCCAGATGGAGTTCCATACTCTCCAGCCTATCCCTAACATAGATAGCAACTCCCCCTCCCTGTCTGCAGGGCCTGTCTTTTCTAAAGAGCCTGTAACCTTCCATTCCAACACTTCAGTCATAGCAGCCATCCCACCATGTTTCTGTGATGCCTATTATATCGTATCCCCATAGACATGCACACATCTCTAATTCCTCATGCTATGGGCGTTTGTATAGAGGCATCTGAGCCGAGCTCCAGATGAAGTCAGCTCATTGGCTGGAGCAGCTGGAATATCTTTACATTGCTCCAAGCATTTATTATAGGTGCTGGCAACTGACTGGGTGCATTGGGATGGAATGATGCCTCCCCCAACACATCTAGTTTAAAGCATCCTTGACCAGCCTGGCAAGCCTCCTACCAAAACCGCTCTTCCCCTTCATTGTCAGACCAGCTCCACCAGCCCCCAGTAGACCTGGCCTACTAAATTGTGTCTCATGTTCTACATACCCAAATCCCTGACCATGGCACCACCGTTCTAACCATTTATTAACCTGGCCAATCCTCCTAGCC
The DNA here is from genome assembly GCA_009867235.2 of Psittacus erithacus. Lineage (NCBI taxonomy): Eukaryota > Metazoa > Chordata > Aves > Psittaciformes > Psittacidae > Psittacus > Psittacus erithacus. The sequence continues at coordinate 930 of WYDI02011125.1, forward strand.
TTTTTAAAGTCCTCCCCTTTATCCTGGAGAATTGATGAAAAGGCAATCTGAGCTCCAGAGCCCCTAATCACCTCTCCCAGGGCTCTGTAGTCCTTCTATTTATGTTTTCTGGGCCACTGCTATCTATATCACTAGCACCCACATGGATCACTAGAAGTGGGTAATAGTCAGTGGGACTTACTAGAGCAGGCAGCCTCTCTGCAACATCCCTGATCCGTGCCCCTGGTAGGTAGCACACCTCACTTGAGACTGGACACACCTCCCTTGAGACCAGACACCTCCCTGAAGACTGAATTCTAATTAAGATTATGTTGGGATATTGTGCTTTAGAGCTGGATATCAGCTCATTTTCACTGTAAGTAAAAAAACAACAGCTGACCTTTACAATATACTGGATTGGATGGTCATGACTCCGTATGACTGCTTTAACATGGTTAAATCTGACAGCAGATTTTAACTGCCATCACATTCCTCATCTGGGTGAGGGTAACCGTATGTTCTCAATATGGACAGAAACCAAGCAGGAACCAAAACCAAAGACAAATTACTGCAATGTTTCTGCCCTACTGTGAGTGCAATACAAATCTTCAGCTGCCTAAGATCATAAGGTGTGTATGACACAGATGTATGTGTACGGCTTTATTTCTGCATGGTGTCTGTGTAGTTTGAAGCTCTAGTTGTTCTCTGTGGTCTTTTCCATCAGCTTTTACCCTGCTGTTCTTACAGTAAGCACCAGATAGATAGTTTTCATTCAGAAGAAAAAATTTGGGCTCAGCCATCCTTCATTTAACACATACTAAGAACCTTGATATAGGAAGACAAACCAGCTGATGGATAGAAACAGCTTCTTCTGTCTCAAAGCCCAGAAACCTATTTTGTGGAAGGTAACTGCATAAGCAATTGAGCTTGATACTGGAGCATAGTCAAAAAGGCATTTTAACAGATGATGTGACCTATCCTCTAGATGATCATAATATAAAGCACCATAAAACACCATACATAACTAGTAACACGAAAATGGAGCCTGGTGGTCCATGTGATTTCAAATAAAAAAGCAATGGTCCTTGCAGTGTGAGAACTGAAGCAATTTCTACCTTAGGATGTGGATCCCATTGTGATACGGTTTGAAGAAGTGCATCTGCTAAGCCGTAATTAACTGATCTTTGCCTGCCTAATTGCAGATGAGTAGAAATCCGTGATTCCTCCATTCAGTTTCTTAAGAGAGCAGGAATCTTGAAAAAGTCACGAATTAGTTGGATAAAAGAAAAAAGCATTTCAAAACAGTTAAATAGTGAGATGTAAAAGAAAATTCAAACAAAATATTCTTGTTGTTAGATACAGGACGAATGCCAAATACACATTGAAAATACACATGATGTTCAGCTGGAAACCATCCAAACCATGATACATATCAATATTGTGTTAATGTTAAAATTAAATACGCTGCCTGGCATGTTTCCATTATCTCAAATCTTCTATCCTTAAAGAAAAAAGGTGTCAAATTTTGTTCTCCCTTTCCCCAGATATATAAAGCACAACCTTTTAGGAAAAAACTGGCAAACAAGCCTGCCAACTAATTCTGTTAGTGGAATCCCGGCAGTTCTGTCTCATTTGAAAATACCAATGCTGATGAGGCAGAGGGCAGGTAAAGCTTCAGATTTTTGAGTAACTTATATTCTAACATCTCCTAGATGTAAGTATAGTTATATAATGTTAGTCAGTGCAGGATTTGGTCCAGGAATGGATTTGAGTTACACCCCCACCTCCTTTTTACAGACAACAGAATTAATGAATGGGTCCTATTAAGACTAATATTTCTTTGTCAGTCCTTTTTTTTTTCTTTGGGGTTTCTTCTTGTTATGACTTTGTTAGGTGGAAATTGAATGGTGTGTGTTAATCAACACAAGACATTTGCCTACTTGAGCTTTCATAAATGTTTAGTTTCCCAGGGTCCTTTGAACCTCCCAGGGAACAGTTCTGCATCCTTATTAGAGACTGACAATTAAAGGTCTGTTTTCATATCGAAAGTAATAACAAAAATTAGCTAGGGAGACCTTGGAATGCTGTGAGAGTTTCAGTGTTTTGTGATGGCCAAGTTTCCTTCATTTGCTTCAATCAGTATCAATTTGGGTTTCTTTTTATGTTTCCTACTGCCAGGGTGCCTTACTAGTTGGCATTGTGACAACTGAGAAGGATTATGCAATACTGTGAAGATGTGATTAATACATTTTAGGCCACTGTAATCATATTCAGTTGCATAATTATCACAGAGGTGCAAAAGTAAGCCAAACTAGATTTTAAAGGCAGTGCTATAAATGAGCAATTTCTGAATTCCGTGTTAGAAGAAGGAGGAAATGCTATGCACTTCCGCAGGAGCTGTATTGCTTACAGATATAGGAGATTCTGAGGATAATTTATAGGAAATGTATGGGTTTGTCCTAAATATTTTAATCTTTGTGTGCCATGTTGCAGGCTTTCATGGAAGATAATCTGTTAGTGTCACACCTTCTCTGTTTTAAGTCTGAAAAGCAAATCTGAATGTTTCTTCCTCAGGCTCTGGTACCATGGAAAATTGCTGCAAAAGTGTCATGAATGAGTGCTCTGGTTTCCTTTCACCTCTCAGAATCTGCTCTGGTAGATTAGGAAACCAGTAATGAAAGTGAGGTGGATCATAACCAAATAGGCTTCATATATATTTATTTAGGTCTATAAAAATAAAGTAACATCCAGAGCTGTTAGTGTTTCTGTCATAAACTGGGAAAACAAAATTAAACTGATACTAGAGTATCAAATTCCCCCTTCAAAACTGATTTCTCAGTAGTGCCATTCCCACTTCCAGTTAAGTGACCTATGGCTGCTTCAGACTATGCATATGGCTGTTTCAAAGCAATGCTGAGGGTCCCCTTTGCCCCCTGGGATTCTCCTCACATTTTTCTGTCTGCTTGGAAACCCTTAGACACTTGGGAACAAGGAGACAGACCCAGAATTTCTATCCCGTTCACCTTCTGCCTTGCTGCCATGGCACAAATATTAGTAGGGCTATCTGAAGACTTTAGGAAACAAACTTTTTATTCCAAAGCCTTCATTTTATTGATGTTGATGATCGTTGCTTAAAGTATAAATTGGGATTTGATTTTAGGGAGAAAAAAGAAAAAGAAATCCTTTGTTGCTAGGACTTGTAGCAGTCACGTCACATAAATTGGCAGATCTGTGTATTTAAGGGATTTTACACTATAATTAAATGCAGCAGTAGTGTTCTGCCTTTTGAAATTAAGCCTCTTTTCTTTTTTTTCTTCTGCTACATACTGAGGGAACAAACATGCTGTCAAAATCCTTAATGTATCTAACCATTTCAACATAAGAAACAGCATCAAGCTGTTATTTGTGCTGTTGGAGTGTACTCATATTTCCAATCTGAATCCTTTGTACCTGGTGATCTTAATTATATTTGAGCTGGAAGTAGTTTAACATTAAAAGGAATTACAGCAGATTAATCTGTAAACCTGCACAAATATCACATTCCTTTGTATGGAGGTAAGCAGGGCATAGTGTGCATAATTACATGTTGTTCTCGTGTAGGTTGTGTGCATAAGGCTGAGAAGTCAGTGTTGCAGATCCTCATGACAGCATTGGTTATGGCACACTCTTGTGTCTTGCAGTGGTCAGTTACATTAGAAAATATACATTATGACTGTCAATGAGTTAATCTTCCTTACAATAAGAACAAGCAAGAAAAAAAAAAAGAAAAAAGCCAACTTGCCCTGAAAACAGGAATTAGTGTACTAATTAGTGAATGGCAGTACAGAGAAATCTTTTAAAGAATATTTGCTGTACGTTTTTTGTTTCTAAAGTGATATAGCTTGAGGTCAACCCAAGAAGGCCATTTATCTCAATCATCTTAACCATCCATTGCACTTCTTGCAACTGGGGAGACAAGAGAAAATCACTAAAACTTAATTGGGAGAGGTCTGTTTCTGCAGTCCTGATTCAAAAAAATCATCAGTATCTAGTTGTGTCAGTTTAGCCTCAGAGCTGCAGGAGAACAGAGCCTCAGCAAATCAGAATCGTAGTTTGTACTGGTAAATACATCTTTTGACTCAAAATATCAGTAAAGTATACTTGTCTATAATTAAGGTCTTTTGATTTGCTTGCACTTTCAAGGCTGGTCATATGACACTGTTGCGCTCATTTAGGAACAGTTTTCCAGATGATAGAAAAAAGAAGTTACCAGAGAAATACAGGAGAAGAGCAAGCTGTTCATATGCAGTCTGAGTTGCAGAAGATGTGTCTCTTGGACTGTGCTACCTGCTGGGCAGCTTCCATGTACATGCCCAGAGGGCAGTGAATTTCCCAGTTAGTTTGATGCTCATGCGTCCATTCATCTTGCATAAGCTGCTACCTCATTGCAGTGGCTCTGGAAAAAACTGTTGTAAATTTTGAATTTAGCAAGTGTAGGTCTACTGGTAATGAAACTTCTGTCTCAAGAATTACCCGCATTTCATGAGACTAATGCAAGTGTTGTCTGTGGGACTGACAGACATGTTCTGACAAGTTCTGGTTTTATCAGCATCCCATTGCCTCATGTCTTTTGAACTTGGAGCGTTCTCTCTTAAATCCCCATAGTGGATGCTGATGGTCACCACAAGTGAGCACAAGGTACCTAAAGAGAAACATCCTTCTCAAAACTAAGGGTGACATAAAAGAAAACCAGAATAGTGTCTAATCGTTGCAAGAGAATTCTGGGAAATAAAAAAAATTAAAAAAAAAAAGAAAAAAAGGCAGGGCAAACAAAATTCTGGCTACGTTCAATGACAAAACTTTCTACTGCCCCAGTGTTAGCCATCAGCTGGAAACTGAACCTGCTTTCAGCACTGTAGGTAGTGTTCATGTTTTTTCGCTGCTTTTGTAGCTTTTGTCCTAAAACAAAAGTACAGTACACACCAGGACTTTCCAGAGTTCCCCATAAAATGATGCCAATGTATTTCCACCTTAATTTGCAGCACCTCTTTTATTACAAACCTTGGTCTCTTCTGAGCACAGCTGCTGACTATGCCAAATTCACATAGTTGTTCTGTGATGAGGACAAGGATCATCTAGTGAATAAATGGAGAACACAGTATTCAATTTTCTGGTGACCTTGAATTTGATCTCTCTTCTGTCCTTAACAGCCTGTTCAATCTCTGTCCTGTTTAACCGATGTCATCATTACTGGTATATCATATAGACACTTCTGCAACTGCCTTTTCCTTGATACTGTAGTATTTAAATCACCAAAAGAAAGAACTAAGAGTGAACAAGGAAAGAACTACCATAAATTCTTCTTCACCTTTTCCTCAGCAGTGTCAGGAATGGCCACAAAGGTCTTTCCCAGTCTTCTGTTCATTTTTTATATTTGTCTGAGGTAGAAACCACAAGTTTGATTGATAATGCAGTTTGCATCTCGAGGCATCACTGGAAATACAATGGCATGAAAGGCTACTCTGGCGGAGCACACTTTTTCCCCAGGGCTGACTTTAGAAACTCATTGATGTCACTTCCTTCCTCAGTCAGCAAGTGAATTTTCACTAATTCTCAAGACCAGCTGTCCATGCTGTCGACAGAAAGTTATTAAAATTCCTTTAAAGTGAATCAAAATAGCCTAAAAACAAATGTACTGGGAAACAGGAAAGCATCAGTATTCAAAGTCCACAAACCTTTGAGCAAAATAGGGTTGATCTAACCAAAGATTTCAAACACTGTGCTTTCCTGGCAACTTGTATATCATTAGACAATGCTAAAAACACATATTCCTTTAATCTTCTATTACCAACAATTTATCTGGTTAAAATATTAGTTCTAAGAATCAGTTCTGTTTCTCCCAAAGATGAAGTCAGTGAACAAGGAAATGCATTTTAACAAGTATCCCCCAAATGATAATTGGGTGGGTTTGGGTTGTTTGTTTGGTTTTTATTAGCCAAAAAATCATGGGGGTTTTTGTGGGTTTTTTTTTTCTATATTTAGCAAATAAAAGCACAACACAAACATCCAGGAAATAATTATCATAAAAAATAATTTTATAATGTAGCCTAAAGTGATTATTTATATATGCATCATCTATAAAGCTTTCATTGAGAGGAGAAGTGTTCTCTGGGACAAGTAAGGGATATAATTTTACTTTAAATAGAGACTTCACACTGTATTTTAACACTTAAAATTTTTTCAACTCATTTTAAAAATTCTGTCTTGTGCCACAAGTATTTGAATGAAAAAATCCTGTTGAAATGGAGTACCGTTTCCAGTGCTGGAGGTGGCAGCCACCCATGCTGGGCAGGTTCCCCTGACAGTTAATAGTGATACTGACAGGTTCTAAACTGTGTCCTATCATTATTACTTAAAAAAAACCCTCTGGGTACGTGTAGCCTAGCTGGATAGGTAAGTGTGAAATTCCTGACTTTCCCCAATACATGTGGATGGTCTCCAGTAGCAGAGAGAGGGTAACTGATACCAGCTGCCCCTTTTGACTACTAGTACATGGAAATAGTAAATGAAGCAAAATTACTATCCTTTTTGATCTAAAAAGAAAAAACAGGTTTGAGGTGTCATTGCTGCTGGGGTCCTGATGGTTGTAGAAAAGCAGAGTTCTGTCCAGGCTTTGAGCGCGTCTTCAGGAGCACACTGAAGGACACTACAGAGGTCGGTCAAATAAGCAAGCAAGATCATAATTCAGCTTGCCACTTTGTGAACATTATCAGGATAGAATTTCTCATTTGAGCCAGCTGGTGCCTAACCTCAGTCTTGACATAGGCATGTAATTTTATTTTAGGGTCATGGCAGAAGCTGCTTTTCTCCTCCAATGGTCAAAACCTAAGCTGGATGCTAAGTCTTTTAGGCACATCATGCAGCAGTACATCTCACAACACTGAGATAATTCATAGTACATATTTGAAATCTGTTGTCTTCATTTTGGATGTTGTAATTTCATGTGGGGTTCCAGGTTAGCAAGATTGTCTATCTGTCTTATTATTCTTCTTCTTATCACATATTGGTTAAGAGGGGCTTCTGTTTCTTTTAGTTTAGGTTTGTTTCCAGTTTGAAGTTTCAAGTCATTTGTACATGTTAAATTCTGTTTCTCAATTGTAAGGTTTATTTTTTTCTGAATGCACTGGTTTTAGTTCTGTATGTACACAGTCATATTCATTAAAATATGTACAAAATAATTGTTTTCTTTTTCTTTCAGAGACTGGAGAAAAACTGCAACAACAGATAATTAATCAGGTACTTTGACACTTTCATGCTCTTTGTTACTTAACTTTTCTTGTAGAAAAATTGTAGCAGTTAAAGGAGAGAACTTCACAGGACATAGTATTAATTATGTAGGTGTGCTAATGACCATGTATCAGACAAATTCTTGGCTCTGCAGATATGTCAAATTCATAAAAGCAGCCATCATTTTGATTTAAACCTCAGATTTGCCATTTGAGCAATTTAGTTCATCTACTTCTCCATGTGTTGATGGTGAAGACAAAGCCTAGAGGTAATTTGTTCATTGGTATCAAATTTTGTAGCACAGAATTATGTTTTTTTCTTTTTTTTAAAGTAATATTTCTTCTCTTTGCTAGTATTCCTTTTAAAAAACCAGAAAGCTATCAATACAAAATACAAGCATGGTACATGTTAGAGGGGTCTTTCAATGTTGCTTCAGTGTTAATTTTTGCCATGAATTTTCACTGAGGCATCACTAAACTATGACATTGGTTGTGGGGACATTTTCTGTCTTGTTTTTATTACTGTACTAGTTAGGAGCAATTATTTAGGAAAAAAAACCCTTTCTATATTACAATTTAACATTTCAGCATCAGGAAAAGGATACAAGAACTGTACTGAAAAAATAATAATAATAATAATAAAAATTCCCTAACCAGGAAGAGAGGAGGAAACCCAGAGTTTGCTTTCTAAAATTACATGCTTTTCTGGATTGAAAAGACCTGACTTGTACAGAAGCTTTGTGCTGCTTGACCTCTGACTGACTGCTGTTACCCAGATGGCCTATAAATGGGTATGTTGCTTCCAAGCTATAAATTGAGGCCTTGAGGTCTTTACATTAGTGTTATCTGTGAATTGATCATCTAGATGGAGAACTGTCCCACCAGGTAACTGACCACCTAAAGCAGCCTGGTTTGGGTCTAACAGTGTTTCAATGCTATGGCAGACCCCAGCACGTGTATCACTGTATCAGTTTCAGTGGCCTGAGCTGGCACCCCTCCTGACCCAGTGAGCCCTTGTGTGTCTGGAGGCCTATGAGAAGCCTGGTTCTGTGACACCAAATAATATCCAGAGTTGTTACAGCCCTTCTTGAGAAATTGATGGGTGAACATATTTAGCCCAGAATATGGTATTACAGAAGCAAAAGAAAATCCGCACTTTTTCTAAATAAGTGTAGAAATATTTTGAAACTTAATGGAAGTTCTGTGCTTCAACTGAAGTTTATATCCCAAAGCAAGTCTAATTAACTTTATAAACTCAACTGCATTTTAAAATTCACCTGAAATTCACCTTACAAAGCCACTTTTGGGAGTCTTTATTGGCCAGAAGGGGGGGCAGTTGTATTTTTAGAACACGACTTGAGGCTACATTGACAGGAAAGTGTATGGCTGATTGGAGACCTAATTCTGAACATTTTCTGTGTGCCAAAATCAGCTCTGTGGATGATATTGCCCTTTTCTGAGGATGAGTGCCTTTTGATAAAAAGGACTTTTCTCACAGTTACTAAAGGTGAATTAGATGCCATACCTTGTGTATCCAGTCTTGGTCTTTTCCTGCCACTTCTTCCATGCCACTGCCTTGCCCTTCTTGAATTGCTTGCCTGTTCTGTCTCTCTGCAGTTGACTTAAGAACATCTCATTTTGCAGGAAAATGGCACTGTCTTGGTACATGGAGTGTGTATCTAAATAAAGCTGTAAAAAGTTGATTTGGTGACCAATGGTAGACATTCACTTCTAAATGGATACTAGAAAAGCTGATGCTCCATTCCATGCAAGTTCCTTTGGACTTCCAAGAAATGGAAGAATATTTCAAATTAGAAATCAATTTCATTTTCAAGTCTATAATTTAGGGCACAGTCGCAGAGGCACTGTGTATTTGATTTGTAGTAATACTGCTTCAATAAAAAGATTTGAACTGGGGTTGATCCTAATGTAATATCTCCCATAGAAGGATTCAGTTTATTTGCAATACTTGAACTTGAAATTTTATATGCAGGATAAGGTACGTATCTGGCTTAGGATCTTGTAGTCGCCATTAAGTCAGTGCAACAACACTGAGTTAAACTGGCTGCCAGAAACTTAAGTGAAGGGAGAGGTGACTCTGCAGAAGATGAATGATGTTGCAGCTTGACAGGAATAGGAGTGCAAGGGGGCAAATAGCAGGAAATGTCTTGTTGAGAGATGAGTGAAACAGAGAGGGGAAGGGGGTATGGTAAAGCTTCTTTCCTAGTGATTTCCTGTTAGGTAAACCCTCACTATCTGTGGGTATCTGGAACCTCTCACATCTTCAAGACCACTGTTGTTTCTGCATGAGGCTTAGCTCTTTCTAAAGCCTAAGCAAAGTTTGGTGAAATATGACATAGATAAAATACTAAGGAAGCATCTACTTCCAGAAACCTTTGACTATAGTTACCAACTTGACTAGCTCTTTTTTTTTTTTTTGATTATAAGGCATTTGCTGGTTTTTCTTAAGCACCTTTTTTATCATTTATGTATATAGGTATGCATGTTTGTTTAACAGCACCAGTCATTTACCACTGTACAAGAGCAAAGACATCCAGAAATGGTATGCGCTCTGCTTTTCAATACCTGTTTTTAACAACCTCTGCAACTTCAGGGTAAATACTGGAATTGATGTACAGTGGGAGTAGTTATAGCATGTTAAGTAGCGCTAAGGAAAAATGCAAGGAGACAGGAACTTTGTGCTTCTGACTGTTTAGTAGTCTTGACTATAAAACATGTTACCGACCACCAATCAAAATGTATCTGAAGGCAATCCTTTTTGTTTCATCTTTACCACTCAGATTTGTCTGTGTTGTGGTCTTAATGTATACTCCTACATGGGGTTTTCCCAGTGCCTCTCAAAACTTCAGAAGGACTAACAAGAATGCTTGCATTTAGAAGTTAAAGTTGTTTGCACAGTCAGACTTTTGGGTTAAAATCCCAGCTGTGTTTCGTCTCAAACTTGAGCCTGTCCCTTCCACAGTGAATCTGCCAGTTGGGTCAGGATGCTGGTGAGAGCACTCCACAACATCTGCCTTACTATTCTGTCCCTGAGGAGCTCTTTCCTCAAGCAGACTCTCTTGCTGTGGCATATACATCTCTCTCTTAGTCTTTTAACATCTGTCAGGGAGCATTTCCCTTTCTGCACAAGGGGTTGAGAGAATAGTAACACAGAAAGAACTGTAATGAAGCAATGTACTTGCTAGAGCTAGGCTTGGACCAGAGATAACTGTGATGTACTGTCAGTATGTACACACCTTCTGCCAAAGTAAAGAAGTGAAAGAAAACTCAAACATCTATTAAATGACAATGTAAGTTTGTTAAACAGACCATGTTTGGGAATGACTTATGACCTGAAGGATGCTTCAAGTACGCATGTGGTATAATAAACCTATACTGATATAAGCAAAAACTAGCCAGTTCAGCCCAAACTCTTTGGTTTTCCTTGTGCACTGCTGTAGTTTACTTCAGTAGTCTCCTCTATCCCCTTCACCCTCTTACATGACCTAGCCAGGGAAAGTTCAGTCCATGTATGCCAGCTTTTAAGTGCTGCTACTTTGAGTAGCACTGAGCACTTACTTAGCCTGTACCCTCATGGCCACCTGTTGTCTCTGCTTATGTTCAACAGTGCTTAAATTGATATTGTCCAGTTTTTGTACAACAGCCACATGTATGCACTGCAGAGCCTGTTTCCTGCTCTCCACCCATAACGAGGATTAACCACATGCTATCTACTTTATTGCATACACTCCCTTCACCACTCCATGTACTTCTCTCCCTCTTTTTCTTCTCCTACTATACAAGCCCCACTAAGCCACAAAACCAGATTGCCGGCAGAGCAGCCTCCTTTCTGCACTTCATGGAGGTGGGTGTTCAGCACGTTGTAGACCAGGATCTCCTCCTCTCTGGTGCTCCATTTCTGTCTGTCAAGGAGGGTAGGAAATGCTTCTTCCAAGAGACTCTGGAAGACGTAGTCTATAATTGCTTGTAAACCACTTAAGTAGTAAGTGATACAGAAATCCAAAGTAGTAATTGTAATAGAGGCTTGAGATTGAGTCAGATAAGAATAGCAGAACTTTCATTTGAGAACCTTTTCAGTAACCTTTGGAAAGAAACCATTTCTCAGGCTGTATAGACAGGAACATACATGCAGTGTGTGAAGATAAAAATATCTTCAGCTTTATGAAGAATGATTCTTCTTGTGAAAAAAAAAAAAAAAAAAGAGCCCAAACCCAAACATTGTAGAATGCAACAGGCTGGATGCTCAAGTATTAAAAGAAATGGTGTGATGTTTGAGCAATTGAAAGGGGGTATGGGCTGAGAAGTTGGATTGCAATCCTGATTTTCAGATTTCCGAGTGTCCCTTCTTATTCTGTAAAATGGCAAGGGTTTTCTACCAGTGTTAATCAGAACTTAGGAATCACAATATTCACATAGGGTAGGCAACTATCATCTTTCTTTGTTTTGTAGACATGGGAAAATGAAGTGTGAAGGTCAAAGGAGTTGCTCAAAGTTACAAAACCAAGCACTGGTTCTGGCTGGTGCACCTGCCCTTAACCATGGCACTGTTCTTTCTCATTATTCTTCTGCTTGAACTAGTTAGTGTTTGGATGGCACACTGATCATCTGTAGCACTGCTTGCAGATTAATATATACCCACCGGATAGCTGTACAAAAACACTGCTACAGAATAAACTAGGGTATTTTCATGTATCTATGATAAACATGAGATAGCCACTATCAGTGAAAATGGGGTATGCTACCTTTAAGTCAGTGTGAGAAGGGAGTGTGCAGTGGATAATCCCCTTTGTAAATTCACTGCCTGTTTCATCCTACAGTAATTTATGAATGCAATCAATTCTCAAGTATTAATTAAAAAAAAAATATAACACATGAATTAGTTTAAAATGTATGAATACAGGCAAACAGATTTGAGATATTTGCCAATCTAGAGTGCATTATACATTTCTGTTTGGTTTTTATTTACCAATAAAGTCATCTAATTTGAATTAAATGCTAATTGTGATTGAGGGGAAAATGCTTTGAGACCTCTAGAGATCTTACTGTCTCTTCCAAAGCAATCTGGAGGAAATTGAATTCTTCATGCATGAATATACATTAATATTCTTCAGCTGAACCTAGTTTCATTTGAAACTTTTCTTAATATTTCTAAAAGAGAAAGATGTCTTGTTTATGCGAGAAGATAAGTGTGTTTACCTGCGGACAAGATAGAAATGGATTCTGTTTATCAGCAAAAACTCCCTGTGGATCTTACCACAGCCACTAATGTGAGAAATACTGCCATGTATGCAGAAGCACAGCATTACATTACAGGGGCCTGTCTTCTCAAAAGGGATGGTGGGTTTTGTGGAGAAGTACAGTTGTTTATCATCTTCATCTTTATCATTATTATCTTGGCTGTAAATGCCCCAATGCCCTAGGGAGACCTGTCTAGTCATGCTGGCAGGCCATCTCCCTCTCAATCCTCCTGCAGTAACATTTGAAGCCAGAGCCAATTTTAGCAAACTTTGCTGCAGTTATAAGAGAAGAGCTCAGCCCACAGCTGCTAGTTGGGTACTGTCAGGAACTGGAAGTGCTAGCTAGGGAGAGATGGGATGGGGGAACGTGATTGAAACTCCACCAAAACTAGACTGCCACTTGTAAGAACACTTTGTTGAACAGCTTGTTTGTAGCTTGATGTTTGCAGCTGAAGTAACTCTTTTAAAGTAATTGAGGAAAGGATTTACTACCTGACTCAAAACCTTTTTGGGCTTAGAATCACATTTTTTCCCTGTGTAACACATGGTTTGTGCTATGTTTTATTCCAAATATCTTAATAGGCGTTGAAGCCCCCCATTTGGCTGCTCAGTAAATCAGCAAAGCAACTATTTAAGTAACTATACCTTCAGTGTAGTTCATGGGGGGCAGGTTTGGAAAGAAAGTGAAGTACCTAAGTTCAACTCGGGTCCTCTGCTCCTTCAACACCTCCCAAAGGAGGCAGCTGAGCCTCATAGGCTTGTTCTTTTGTGAGTACAGGTATGCCCCAGTGTTGGCACGACTGATCCAACCCAGGCATTTCTTATCTCAGTGTGGTGGAAAATCACAAATGGCCATCTCACTGGGAAGTTCACACCTGCCAGATTGGACCATGTGAGTACAGGTGTGCTGGGTGATTTTCTTAACATGATGTTGGATATCTGTGAAAACTAAGTCAGTGATTCCCTGAAATAGGGAAGTCCAGATTTGTTTTCTTCCTTTGCCCAAGCAGATTTAAGCCTACAATTTCTACTACCTGTAATACCCATCTTATATCCCTCCTGTATGTAAAAGTGAAGTAGAAAGAGAGGCTCATGTGATGTCTGGTGGTTACAGCACTCCCTGGACAAGGGGAGCCAGGGTTTCAGTACCAGCATGCAGTGTTAGTTAACCTTCAGAGTTTATTGCCAGCAGGTAGAGCACCCTCCCAGGAAATACGTGTCTATTCACTCAGACAGGGCAGTGGGGACCATGTTTTCCTTGTGCAGGATTGATGTTGATCAGCGAGTGCCAATTCATGGTCCCTAATACCTCTGGATAAAAAGATGTTGTCATCTAGCCTCAGGCTTCATCCCTTGTCTTTGGAGCAGAAAATAGATGTTGTTTAAAATATGAAATGTGATCAGAAATTAATGCCTGGTTTGAGTTGTGAACATGCAAGAGGCATTATCTATTTTCTTCTTCATAAAATGACTGTGTATATAAATTACCATGCACTTGGAAGTAACAATTTTGAGAATTGTATCTGTCCATAGAGGGAACTTTTTAGGTTATTTGACTTGCTTCTGTGCTTTAAGTTATGAAAAAGTAGGCATGTTAACATTATTTAATGAAGTCAAATAAGAGACCAATATGTAATATACAGATTACCTGAAAGTGTCATCTTCTGATTAAAATACCTTGTATACATACAGTAAATCTACTAGTCAGGGGAACCCATGAGTCTTTTTCTAATATTATTCTTCTTAAAATGAGTATTGCATGCTTAGTTTGAGTCCATTTTGAATTTCAGGTTGTTTAAGCTGCTTTGCTCTGAGATTGTTCCGTATAGAAATGAGTGAATACTGATGAAGATTTATGGCCACTGACTGCAGTGCCTGATTTAGGTTTATTAACAGAGTATACACAGAGGAGGGAGACTGAGCTCAGAATTAAATGTTGTTTAAATATGCTGGTTTACCTGTGCCAAAACTGAGTGTGACTGCATAGGAAGGAGGCTGGGCTAAATCTTGCCAACACTTAAGTGGTCCTTGATCTGAAAGTTGCCTTTTATTAACAGTGCATCTTAGCTACACATCTAGAGACAAGCACTCCATGCAGACTGGCAGCAGACTCTGCCCAGACGCAGGCTGTCTGGGCTTCAATGTCTCTGTGCTTATTTTCAAGTTTGTATTGCAACAAACCAGCGCCTTGAAACTGTTGTCAGAAAGCTAGAGAAGCAGCATGAGCATTGTACTACCCAGCAGCTAATTTATCATTATCATTGATTGACCTTGACATTGACTTCTTTATTAGTAATAAGGAGGTGGAGTGCTTGTTTTTATTTTCAATACTAAGTTGCAGTTGTCTTGGTGAATCTTTAATCGGCCACACAATCTTACATGTTACTTAGTTTCCGATAATAATAGCATCTTTATTGATACTGTTTCTATTAAGCATGCCTTGATCTTTCTTATCCTTCCCATTCTGAGCATGTTTTAGAGAAACCAAATGTTTTGACTGTGCAGGCGGAAAACTGGGGGGAGTTAATTACAGATTCAAACAAGAATTTGCAAGTAAAATTAGAGATTTATTTCCTTTGTCCAAGTTGATGACCATACGCATCAGCTTGTGGAAGTGGCTTATGCAGGCTGTCTTGCCTCATTAGCATGGGTGGCTTTGTGCTTTCTGTAGATAAAGGCAGGGGACAGGGAGAGGAGGATAGCCCAGCACAAAACAAATGTTTTATTTTTCCCTGACTTGTTTAGCCATTTTAGAGATGCTGGGTACAAGTGCATGCATTTTGGGGATACATATTTTATAGGAAAATGTGGTGTCTGTTATAGTAAGGTTTTGCTTATCAGGACTGATGGCTCCACACAAAATATTTCTAGACCTCAATGCAGAGGAAAGATAAGCTTGCTGCTATTTTATTGTTTGAGAACTTTAGGGGCAGAAAGAATGGTGAAAGTTCAAAGCACAGTTGTTTCATTCTTCCTCTTCCATAATGAAATTGTGTATTGGCCACAAGGTATCTCTGACAGAAGTACCTCCACTGAACTTGCAGCATTCATAACGTATACATATGTCAGCTCTTGCTTATGAGAAATGTAGCAGTGGTGATTTGCCAAGAATAAATTAGATAAGCCAAATATTCATTACTCCACTGGGAGGTGAGGGGTTAGTGATGCATGTCTCTGGAGTAGCTCTTTTAAGCACAAGTGAGGAATCAAGAGGTTTATCTCTACTGCACAGAAGGTGAAGCACATCTTCACCAAATATTTCCTGTTACTTATGGCCAGCCTGGATATTCTGTCCATTGGAGGCTCCTGTTGGGCTTTCTTTAGCTCACCAACATTACACTACACAGCTGCTATGGTCTGAGAAAGCTGAGAGCATATTTATATGTTAGCTCAGGTAGAATAGTAGTAGAGGAGTCTGACCCTTCTGAAGTATGCTTTGCAGATAGTCTTCTAGCACAAAAAAAAGGTTAAGGATAATCATTCTTTTTGGCAGGCTAAAGAAAACTTGCACATACATGTGTAAGTATAGTTCTACATGGTTTTGCAGCTAAAGTGAGGTGGTAATAGCTCCAGGCTTCACTGGCTTGCTGAAGATAGGAGTCATGCAAACTTTTCATCGTATTTCAGCTACATATCAGTTCTGAGCCATCTGCCGTAATTGTGGACCTCTGCTGAAGAAATCCTTCTAACTGTGCCCAATTATGTGAATAACTTAATATTTTAAGCAAATGAGGTTTAGGCTGGAACTATATCTTACCTTTTCAAAGACTCACATGTACCTACTATCCAAGTAAGAGTATGTTAGTTTTATAGCCCTCCAGTATTCAAGGTACCTTCATCTGAATACCAAAATTAAGAGAGTGATCAATACCAAATCAGAGGGTGAACTGGAAGATGAACCTTGTCTCTGAAAAACCTTTGTCTGTTTTCTACAGGTAGATCCTAGGTAAACAAATAAATTTGAAATTATATGGTCATTATAATACAATCCCCACATAAGAAGCAATTTAAAGAATTGCATTTATACTGTGAAATAAAGTATCTAACGCCTTCAGTTCATGCTGAACTTTAGCACTGCTGAACACATCTAGTACCAAAAGACTGGGATGTAAGTGAAGATAAAATACACTTCAAGCATGTATTTCAAACTCCTATCATTTCATCACTGGGGGGCCTGTGCTTCTCATGAATAAGTTTCTTTGAATATGTACTGCAGAACCCCTACCTGGATTGGTCAGAAAATACAGATGCTCTGTCCTTCTAAATAATTGGTTTTCATACATTTCATGTGGAAAAAAAAATAGAAGATCAACCTGTTGTTGTCTTAACAAATGAAGCTTTGATCATCTTTGGATATCCATGTATTTGCAAAGCACCCATATTAGCTACTTAGTATAATACTGCTGAGAGGGTCCTGAGGGTACTCAATGTTACTGTCGTGGTTTAAGCTTAGTCATAAATTAGAAAAGCATATAGCCTGCTCGTTTTCCCCCCACAACCTGTCCTTCCCC
>WYDI02011126.1:0-74726 GCA_009867235.2 Psittacus erithacus
AAGAAAAGAAAAGAAAAGAAAAGAAAAGAAAAGAAAAGAAAAGAAAAGAAAAGAAAAGAAAAGAAGAAAAGAAAAGACCCCAATGAAATAGCCCCAAACCCTTCATACCATGAGATTCAGCATAACAAAGTTATTTTGAGCCATTTCCTGTATCTCTTCATTTTCTGCAAAAGCTTTCTTCAGTGCTAGAAAAGACATGATCATTTTGAAGTTCATCTGAAACTCTGCCTTTCCGTCTGCATTTAGGCACCACATTGGCCGGAGACTGGCCACATTGTTCCTGTCCCGGCTGATTTACATTCCTGAGGAGATACTTAAGGGCTCCACCGCTGCTTTTTGTTTTTTTGACTCATGTCAGTACAACCTCCCGGCTATGCAAATGGAAGCTCTCTTCTGTTATTTGTGAGGGCTGTCATCTCAACGGATACCATGTCTCAGCTGGACAAAAGTGCATTATTCTCAGAAACTTCTTACTAGATCGATTTCAGCAGCCCTTTCCTTGTGTCCTTCTTTAGTTACTAGCTCAGGAGAGCCGAACAATATTTAATCTGTTCAACGAGTCAGTAGCAAATCTGTGCATCTTAATCTAAACTGCTGAGTGCAGCATGAAGGATAGCAGGACAGTGGCACTGAGTATTTTTCATGTTCTTTGTTGGATAGTTTCATAGTGGAGTGTTTGCAAATAACAGTAATAAATTCTTAGCTTTTCAAATACATTTTTATTTATCTCTTTAAATAGTTTTCAACAAGTGCATAGTAAATATATAGGTAGGTGCAGTTTCTCATGAAAGTATTCACATAATTTTTACACTCAAAAAATCAAAATTACCTTGGCAGTATTGACAGTCTTCCAAATGATGAATTACCATCAGTGGCTTGTTACTTTATTAATAAGAATAAAATATGTAGTTAGATCATTTGACAAATATATACAAATGGGTGACTTTACGAGCAGACTGGAAAAGGCAAATTACATTTAACTTTATGTTAACCCACAGTAAAACCATGTTTTTTTACAGACATTCTGTAAACAATTACAGGCATTTTTGAGAAAAGGAAAAAGACATAAAACACCTTCATAAAAGAAAGAGAGTTTTCATATCTAAATAGGTTTTCTAAAGTAAGAGATTCTAGAAGAAAGAAACAACAGAGCCATCATAATTTCATTCCTAGTTAGCATATAATCAGACTGAAGAAGTATTTAATATTGCTTAGGTATGAATTTCTCCATAATTAGGAAAATAAAAATAATCTGTATGAGCTGGAATAAAATAATTTTTATAACATTGGGTTTACCATCGAATACTTCCATGGTTTTTAAGGTTTCTTGAACAGATATATAGTAAATTAGATCTTCTATAAATATTTTGGTAAAGTATCAAAATTTTATATTTTTGGATGTCAAAACATTAACTAGTTCTGTTCTTCCTCCTGTATTTTTTTTAAACTACTGTTATTGTTCAGCAATCAGTTATTAATCTTGATCTGCTATCACTGTCAATTATTCAGTTCTTAGCCATACTCATGTTACATGAAATTAAGTGCCTTTTATTTAAAAAATAATTTGCCTTCAAGTTGACAACATTACTATCTAAAATTGCAAGAGACATTTAAATAATTATTTATATGCATTCTGAGATACATTTTCAGCTGAGTCCCAGAGAAGATTCAGAGTAAAACTTTCAATTTCCACCAAGATAGTGGGAAACTTTGAGTACATCATGCACCCATGCCAACTAATAAAGTGTTGGGGAAAGCATGAGAGGCAGTAGATCACCATGCAAGAGCAAATGTAACTGACTTCCAGGTGTTAATCATAAGGAAGTAATCAAAGGTACATAATATTTAAGAAAACCCCAAACCCCACAACAGTCACATTTTTAAAATTATATCTGTTTATCTTTGCTTATTCAAATGACAACACTGCTCTTGTGACAAAGAAATGATAATGTTAAACTACTGGCTCATTATGGCTTCAGAGCCATAAGACTATGGCTTTTACTTATAGAGACAAAATAGGTTTTATTTAACTGGGTGGTCTGCAGATCAGCTGTCATGGTGTTTCTTTGTTCTGTTTCATTATAGTATTTTCAGGCATGATTCATTAACGTCTTTGTCTTTCAAACTGTTTTTGATCCCTTACCTTTTTTTTGCTTGATAAAGCCCTTCTTCATAAGTTTGTACCCAGGTAATTTCATCTCCCCATCCTAGAAATACAACAAAAAGATTAACTGGTGGCCAGGCAAGTAACTCGTAACAAGTTAAGTTTTTTAATATTTATCAATAGTAGTACACAAGTAGGATTTGGTTTTTTCAGTCAGTTTCCTGAACATTGTGGATGTGCTTATTCTACATATCCTGACAGGTGCATTGGAAGATTTAAAAACCCCAAACAACCAAAGCCCTCCAAAAAAACCCTCAGCTGACTGAGTATCCAATTCAAGTCCTTTTGCAAACCTGTCAGATAGATAACTTTTAAATACTCAGACATCCCTAAATCAGCACCCAAATCCTTTATATCTCTGTTGTCTGCTCCATATTTCATGTAGACCATGGGACTTAAAGAGAAAGTTGGCTTATAAAAGAGAAAATAATAAAATATGACAGCTCAAATAAGATCAACTTTAATATGAATGTTGTTAGAACAGTCTTGGATTATAAACTTAGTTCCAAAGTAATGAACTTCAATTTGCAAGTATTTATTTAATTACATATTTTTTTACAAAAAAGGCTTTTAAATAAAAATGTCCACTGAAACAAAAACCCTAATGAATCATCAGCTTCATAGTTCATCCATAGCTGGTGATACACTGATATCAAGAAGCAAATTGTACAGTTGTTTTCATGCCTTCAGATGCCAAAGACATCAACCCCTTTGTAGTAGATCCCTGCCTCCTGGGCAGTATTGCTCCATTCATGATGGTGCTCCAGGGGATCGTAGAACAGCTTCTGGATCTGGACCAGGTTAAGGTTGTATTTCTTCTGTGCTGTCTGGACAGTGCTAAGTTATGCAGATCTCAATGAGGGACAATTGCTTGTTATGCTACTAGGCCATCCCTTCTTTCATGAGAGTAATTTCCATTACTGATCTGTCCAGTTAATGGTGGGATTCTGGCATGTTGATCAGTGTGCTCCCAGCCTGGCTGAAGTCAACTGATGACATAGGTAACTTCACAGAGGAGTTAGCAAGGGTCATCTTGCAGCAGGTTTGAGTATTCCCTTTTGATCCATGAAAATTACAGGTAAAGCACTCAAGGCATCCCAAAAGGCCTGAATCAGAATTAGAAGACTGGTACTTGCTCTCTGTGCCTATTTTTTTCAAAGTTGCCAGAATTGAAGGTACTCTGTTATATTTTTATGCATTTAGCCATAGTAGGAAAAATTGATTCTGATCTACGGAAGACAGATGTAGATACCAGATGATAATAACCTTTCTCCAGGGATACTACTTAGGAGAAATGATTTGCAGTTTCAATTTGGTTAGTCCAGGTGTTGCATGATTTTGTCAAGTGCTCTCTGAGCAATTAGTCTCAGATGGGATTTCTGCAGTTGGTGAGAATTTGCCAGTGCTTTGTATAGGAAGACCTCAGACGTGAGTTGTGGGTTCTGCAGGCTTTGCATAGCATGTAGAAGGGGTCAGGGAGGGAGCTGGAGATTTTTTTTGGGTGAATAGGCCCAAAGATGGAGAAGAGGAAAAGACCGCAGTAACCTCTCTCTCTGCTTGTATTTCTAATGATTGATCAGACATTAATAGCTTAAAATAGGGTCTTTAGTTAACACCCAGGTTGAAAATTATGCACAGTAAGGAAGTGAATTATTCACTGCAAGCGTGACTGTGGCTTTGATGAAAAGCAAGAGAAAAAAGTCGTTGAGAAAAACTCAGTAGTGGCTCAAACTGCTGTTTTGTGTATAAAAATGGGTCTGTAGAAAAATTGTTCCCTAGCAACTGAAGTTATGAAACTGTGTTTCAGTAGTTAATAAGTTGCCATAATAAAATATCTTTTAAATGGTGTATGGATGAATATTTTTTCACCATTTTTCCTACAAGTTCATCCTGATTCAGGAGACTGTTTAGGTTTTTTGCTTCTACCAGGTCACTGTGAATTATATAAATTATGCAGGTTACATGAGGCCCTCAGGCATACCCTTAAGAGCAAACTGACAGAGTGAAATGACATGGAATAAAAAGATGCGCTACCTAGAGTGTCACTTAATGCTAGAGAAACAAGTGTCAGTAAGTATATATGTGCTTCCACTTGCATTCTAAATAAAAACATTTGTTGACCTATATAGTAAGATAAGGAGGTAACTATATACAGTAGATAATACAATACCTCTTGACAGTGTCTGAGGCGCCCTTTTTTCCTTTTTGATTGCCATTGCAAGGTTAGAAGAGACTGCAATTAGCAGAAGGGACAAGGCAAGTGTTGAATGGAGCATTATTTCCCTTTCAATGCAGCAAGGAGACTGGAAAACAAAGCAACAGCTTTAGTCTAATGGATTTATCACCTGGTGCAGTGTAAATCAATGTGTTAGTGGTATCCTAACAATCTATACTACAGAGACAGTTTGGGTTGTTTGTAAGAAAAGTGCTAAATGGGGGTGCCTTATTTTATCGTGCAAAACTGCTTTCAGATGTCAAAATTAGTCTGCATGGTGTGTGATCAGGAGCACAAAGTTCATTTCGGTTCACTTCTGGCCACCCAGCTTTTGATTCTTACGAAATAGTACAGTAATTGTAATACTGGATCATGACAATTTCAAGACAGTGCTACTAGTTGTTCTGTTAGTTTTTTTAATTTTAGTGACATGTAAATTCTTTTTATGGATAGGGTTTTTGGTCAAAAGATGTTCTATGATACTCTTCTTAATAAAATAGGAAAATTGACAAATATTTGCCTCAGGTGTAATACATTTTAAATTGGCAAATCCCTCCAGAATGTTGAAATTGCCATCTATTTTTAGCCTGGACCAGGCTAAAATCCAGGATGTTAAAGACTATGAAATAAATAAATGTGAAAGAAATTTCCAGCTGTTTCTCACAATAAAAACTTGGAAAATTTTCCCACTCTTCATTACATTTCTAAACTCTATTTTCAGCTCTACTCCTGCTGAATAAAACAATCCATTTGTGCTCTTAGCTGTTTCAGTATTCTGAAGATACTTGCTTCTCTTCCTGACAAAGATCATCATTCAGAAGTTCAGTAACTTCTGGTCTTCATAAAAGTCAGAGAAAAAAAGCAATGGTTGTAGACAAGCATTACAAAGCCAAAGTTTTTTAATTTGTCAGTTTTCTTTCTGCCTGGTACAATCATCTTTATGCATTAAAACTCTGATATTTAGGTGGATATCTGATGGTTTGAACTAAGTTTAAAATTATAATGCATGTAACCCAGGATACCACCCAGTTATAATGCATGTAACCCAGGATACCACCCAGTGAGCTTATCGGTTCTCCCTGGACATTTCCAGAGGCTGAGCTTTAGGAGTTACCAGGACGACCCACTGAGAAAGTAATTTGACTTAAACACAAAAATAATTCTCCAAAGCACTTGTGCCTGTATTGCTAAAAAAAATATATATATATAAAATCAAACTTGATTTAAAAAGTGATATCCAGTATGGAATTGCAGCCTTGTGCACTGGCAAAAGAAGATGCTGTGTGCTTCTTAAGGGCATATGTCCTTAGGCTTGTTCATGTCAGCTGTTGTTGATTTAGTTTTAGAAAGGAGTCTACTTTAAAGTTTACTAATTATGCACATTAATTTGATGTTTGGAGATTACTGGTATTTAATAAGAAAAAGGTTTTCTAGTGTTTCCAAAGGAGAGACTTTAACTTTTAGTTAAGTCTGGGGTGGGGGAGGGGTTGGGGTTGGTGAGGATTTTTGGTAGTAAAAATTCCATTTGAATTTTCCCAGTGTTTGTGTAGAACACTAACTTCAGTCAGCAAAACCAGATCATTACACCCTGATACTAAACTCTTGACAAACGAGTATTTGTAGCAACTCTATGTGAAAGTTAATAACTATCTTTAGTGCCAGTTTATCCGTTAGATGTTAACAATAAAATCTAGCATTTATGTTAACATGCTAAAATGATATTTAAACATAAATAGTTATGCCTTTGAAATCACACAAAGATAATGTCTTTTTAAAGCAGGCATGGAATGCATGAATCAGTTCTCTCATGATGTATTCATAAAAACATCAAAGTATAAACCTTTTCAAATCATAGGATTAATTATATTAAGCTGAAATAATTGTTTATCATCCTATCAAAAACAAATAAGGCTTTGGAAGGGTAATTTATGGAGCTGTAGCTGGAGGCTGTCTAATTCAATATTCTGATTTTTTGATGTTACATATTCCAATGTTATTTAGTTGATTAAGAGAAAAAAAAGACAGCTGACACCATATAGATTGCCTTCATCTCTGTCAGAACAAACGTTTTGCTAGCTAATCTCTAAGCATCTATCATTTGTCTTTTTTTTTTTTATAACTAGGCTTGTAATGCATTTATCAACCGTACCTCATTGCTTTACTAAAGGAAAGTTAAGAATGAGAAATACTTGCTCACCAGCAACGATAAATTCTCCTGATGGAAGGTCCTTTTTCTGGAACTGATTAGTTAAAACTCTGTGATTTGAGCACAAAATACCTGAGCTGCCCAGGTCCCTGTGTCACAACAACAGCACATTCATCCGGTAAAAAATGAGAGGAACCTTTTAGCTGAAAACCAAATTTGCGTGTTTCTACCCTCCCCCTTCCTTTTCTGTGATCCCTCCAAATTTTGCTCTTGTGGGTTCCCATGCTTTTACACTGAATCCTTGGATTTCTTTTCATCTTGGCTGGTATCAGGTGTCTTGTATGAGGATTGGAAATAAATAGTGGCTTATGTCTGCCTGCTATTTTCCCTCTCAAACAATCTGGCTTATATCCAGTGAAAAAAGAAACCACCAATAAAAACTGGAACTGTAGGTGCTTTTGTTCCCAGTGAATGGCTGGGTTCACTGGTGCTTGAAGATAGGTATGAATCTAATAGGAAGACACAAGGGTTACTTTGTTTGGAAGAGTATAATTAACAAATAAAATGAACTTTTTTTGAAGAAGAAATAGAATTATTTATTTAAAGAATATGGTTTAAAGTATCAGATTGTTGCTTCTGTGAGCTCTGGTTTTAAAAATGGTCTGTTTCTTTGGATATGATGCTTAATATAATTTTGACCTAACTTGACTAAAAAAGGAAAACTCCTTTATTCATCATCTTTGCATAAAGAAGGAATTAGCTGGATAAGCTTTCCCCTCTTGCTTGGATAGACTTTGCTAGGGAATCAGAAGGCACTCCTCTTTTGGTTCTTCCTCTCCCATGTATTTATTTATATGGACTGCATGGTTAAACTTTTTCTTCCTCCTTTTCCAGTAAAGTCTGAATTCCTATTTGTCTTTGATGTTTTAATCTCCTGATGTTTACTGTCATTGTCATGTATATGATTAATGACATACAGTTCTAGTATTATGCATTATCAAATATTTTTGTACACACAAGCACAAAAATGTGACTTTCTGTATTTTTAGTTCCAAGTGTTAAATTTCTTTAATATTTGTAATTGAGAATTCAAACTTGCATTTCCAGTTAAAAAAGTATAGTGACTGTATTTAAATCTGTGGCTTTAAGCTGAAAGAGGGTAGATTTAGATTAGATATTAGGAAAAAATTCTTTACTGTGAGGGTGATGAGACACTGGAAGAGGCTGCCCAGAGAAGCTGCGCCTCCCATCCCTGGCAGTGTTCAAGGCCAGGTTGGACAGGGCTTTGAGCGGCCAGGTTGGACAGGGCTTTGAGCAGCCTGGTCTAGTGGAAGGTGTTCCTGCCTGTGGCAAAGGGTTGGAACAAGGTGATCTTTAAGGTCCCTTTTACCTCAAACCATTCCATGATTTTATAAATATACTTAACTCCTGGAATAGCTGAAAAAAAAGGGATGCATTTCAATTACAAAAGAAATGCAGGCAGATATTTTTAAATCAAAGTGCTATATTGCATTTATTCATTTACTTTTTAAACAAATAAAAAAGGTTATCTGCAGTCAAACCATGAGAGATTTAAAGAACCTCCCTCCATCCAAGCTAAGAGTTTTCATGTAGAAATCCCAGGCACTGAAGCTTCAATTCTTCTTACCATTCAGCTAATTACAGATCATTAAGTAGGTAGTAATATAGGAATTTTCCAAGTATACTGAAGTGTATTGCTGCTTAACCGTGAGATACTGCATTTTTCAACCATGAGACATAGTGTTCTTCACTGCACAGGTTTCTATTGTAAGGAGTAAAGGGGTAGATATTCATTCAAATAGATTAAAATTAATGCTAAGCTACCTGTGAGCACCCTTTGGCAGGAGGATGTTCAGCAATTTGTCTTCCATGCTTTGTATTTGAAGATCAGAATTTCAGCCTTTGTCAGTTTGCCATGAAGAGATTTGTAGTCCTGATCAAATAGACTTGTCAAGGTTTAATACTGGAAAAAATAACTGTGATACTTTATAAATCCAAGCTGGATGCCTTCACTGTGCCTAGTCAGTCACTGCTTGTTAGGTGGGACCTTACCAGCTCTCTGTCCCTACTTCTTCTGCTTGTATTCAGCATCCACGCCTACCTAGATGCTGAATCTCTGCACTGAGCATACATTTCTGCACTTATTTATTGAACTAGTTTGGTCTTGTTTATTGAAGGTGGCCAACTTATTTTTCAAGGTAATGTGGGCAGAAGGTGTTTCCATTTTTCTCTTCCATTCTAGAAGATTGATTTTGGAAGTATGAGTAACTATGGATTAACTATGTATATGCAGTTTTATCTAGGTCAAAAAGATCCTGCAGCGACACCTTTACTCTATGTGGTTTCTCACCCATTACAGCTTCTTCTAATGACTGTAAGTGTAAAATCTCCTGAATTACAGCAGGATTAGTAGAAGGAACCCCTGTTATAAGTAAAATTAAGTATGTTAAATTCAAACTAAAATTAAAAAATTCACTTTTGCTTTTGACTATCAAAAATATTCAATACTTCAATATTTGCAGAACTGAAACCTTCCTGTCTGACACTTCCTCTCTGTCGCTCCTGTCTCGGGGTTCCGTGGAAGCTGGCCTTTTCCTGTGTTCAGAGGAAGGTATGTGTCCAGGTTGGAGAATGATAATGTGACTCATACCTCCACTACGGTAATAAAAAGGAATATTAAGACCCTCTAAAAAGCTGATTTCTGCTTTAGCACCTCTGATGTAGGCACTTTGTTGGGTATGCCAGTCAAGCTATCTTAGTTTTGTAAGCATTATAGTTTAGGAATAAAGGGTGAAGTGGACCTGGTGAAATGTGTTGGAGAGAGCCTGCTGGCAACACTGCTGCTGCAGGCTAGCTGGTCTCACTGTGGGAAGACATGGAATGTTTCCAACTCAATTGCCTTAAATCCTGACCGCATTTCTTCAGCAGATGTAAATAAAGGGTTTGACCTTTTGTTTTGTAAGCCTGGCAATATCAACTCCCTCCTTTAGGACAGTAAGACAAAAGGCTCTGGGTTTAAAAAAAGAAGCAAAAATGCACTATCATCACTGATAGAGGAATAAAAAAGGAATGAAGGATTCAGGTTTTGGTGGTGATTTACTTCTATATAAAACATTTTGTTCTTTTTCGTATAAGTTATTCCACAAAAGCATCAAGATGGGTGTGAATTCTTGTTAGTGCTGCTGCTTTTTTCTGCTTGGACCACACTGTAGTGATGACTGGGAGTTAAATGTCTGCCCCATGGAAGTCAGTTGGCTTTAGCTTGGATGGTGTGAGAATTTTCCCAGGGAGTTTTAAAGTTTGCTACTTGTGCTGGGTATTGACTTTCAGGAGGCATTTGAGCAACCTGGGAACCTGCTAGTAAACAGATTTTCAACATTGGTGGGGTTAATACCACTGTTATGAAGGTCTACACTAGGTGTATAATATGTGTCCAGTTGCTCTTTAGTTCATTGGTACCCTGGAGTGGTATGGTGGGGCATTGATGTACGCTACACCCTGCTGAAAAGCTATGTCTCATGCAAGTCATAAAGCATCTTGAAGCCTGACCACCCATCGCACATCCACCTTTGGGAAGGTGGAAAATAAGGATTGTTGGCTGAAATTCCTATGGCGGCAGCTAGCTCACCTATATGGAGCTCAGCTGCAGTCCTGCATGGTGGAGCATATCCACCTTGGGAGCTCTTGCAAAATCTGTCCTTGTTCTTTACCCTACCCTGTAAACCATGCTGTGGGGAATGCCTCTCCTGCCTTGGAGAGGCATGATACCAGCCAAAATCAGGCAAGATATCAAGCTGATAAGATGAATTCTCAAGATCAACTAACTTCACAAAAAACAAACTGAAATACCTCAGGGCAAAGACCTGCAGAGTATAATGCCGTTGCCTGTTTCACTGCATCGGTGACTAAGGCAGCATGAATATTAGTTTGTAATGTACATCTATTATGCTTAAAACTTTAATTACACATATATATGTGTGGAAAGGTTCATAATGAGTTAAGTGATGATGGACAACATAGCAATGTTTGACCTTCTTATTTTTTTTAAATTTTTATTTACTTTGGAAGGTTGATATTATAGAGAGCTCCTAGTTCTGCTTTTAAAAACTGTTCTGATTCACCCGTGAGGATATTAACCAGGGCACCATGGTAGGTAGATTTTTTCTTTGTTTTGAACCTGCTAAAGATAACTGTCTTAAGAACATGTGTAACTCAAGTGCATGGTGGAGTAAGAAAACATTTTCAGTAGTGTCATTTTTCAAAGCCTGTTGTAAAGAAAATCTTCAAAATACCAGTAGGCCTTTGTTTTATAATTATTACTTTCTACCCTTGGCAGTCAGAACGGTTAGTTTTCTCAGGCATAATATAAGTAGTTTTATTTCACGCTGGCATCCTGAAAGCTTTTCTTGCCCTGTTAAAATTCTTCTGTTAAAAGTCTAATTTACTTCTGACTCGTTATGCCATAAAACTGAGGTGAGCTGTGTTAATTCAGATAAAAGCTGATGATTACAATGAGTTTTAAAGGCTTTACCTCACTAGGACAGCCCTTGGTGACATTAGGATTGAAAAATGTTGATGGCAAGGAGCTGGGGAGTCTTTGGGTCTGTCTTGGATAAAGATGGTACCTCCAGTTAGTGCTTACCAGCAGCAGGACTGATCATAGGCTGATTTGGAGGGTTAAAAACTTGCTGTTGATCCCCTTCCCCAGAAAGTGTGGCTGCTGCTGAAGCTCTTACTCTGTCCAACTCTGCCATAGCCCATGTGTGAACAAGGGATGAGATCACAGCTCCTGTGGCAGCTGTAATACAGCATCATTCCTTCAGCATCTGTTGATAACTCTACAAAAGACTTTTACACACGTCCAATGTACCTTTTCAAATCAATACAAAATTAATTAGGAGATTATACAGATACAATGCTCAAACAAATTTTACACTGAACAACAGCAGAAAGCTTGACAGAGCACATAGTTTTATGGATGAGAGGTACTTCTATCTCCTAACACAAGTTACTGGTGTGCAGTGGGTCTGGACCTCAGGGTACAGTCAAGCAGCACATAGAACCAGAGCTGAGAAATAACCTTTAGGCTTAGAGTGCTGAGCATTAGCTTTCACTCTCCAAAATAAATGCATAAATTGAAAAGCCCTGCAAATGTCTGTTTGGCTTAGGTTTTGACTGACAGCCAAAAATCATTATTAGAAAACGTCTGGTTCATTTCAATACAGCCATTTAAAGAAATCTAGATATGACATGCTGCTTTGTTTCTGTGTGTCTTTCAAAATAGTCACCATTGTGAAAACGGGGCTTCTGGTATTACAAATTGATTCACAACAGATGCACTTCTTATTTTTTCATTTTTCTTTCCTTAAAGCGGAGCTCTAGGTAATGCTCAAGTGAACAAACTACTCCAGTGTTTCCTGAGCCCCAGTGGTTTGATTCCACTGGACCACTATACTTATTTAGCTTCGTATTCCTATAAGGACATTGTTACGGAACAGAAACATAATAATATAACTGGAAAAACATTTACTGAATTAGTTTTTACAGTAGTTTATACTGGCTGCAAACTATGTTTTCTGCTTCGCAGGCCCACATCTATGTTTTCACTTCTAACCTTTCATCTTATTCCAGTACTGTCACCTCTAGCCACCTCCAGGGTTTTCCCAGCATTTTTGGGGAGCTGGCTTCTCCATTCTTAAACTGCCCTGTGATACCGCCCCTGGAAAACCTGGTTCCAGTCTTAACTGGCACCACACTGCCAGCTGCTCTGCAGCTCTGTGCCCCTGTGACTCACTACTGTCTATTGCCTTCCACTTCCCAATGAGATTATTTTCTTGCCCTCTAGGCTTCTCAGACTTCCCAGACACTTTTATAGATACAAAGCTTTGAAGACTGTCAGGGAAAAAATGTAATTTACTATTTTTCATGAATTTTACTGAGATTTACAGAATAAATGGGTTTTGGTAAATAAAAGAAAACGGATGCTGGATGTTGGCTCCTTCCTTCAATCCAAAAGTACAAACTGTTGTGGCCAGTATGTTTATTTAGTGCCATGTGAGCTCTAACAGGCAGAGCTTGCCTTTCTACCAGCAGATCTTCCTGTTGGACTGTGGCTGTAGCCGTGCAGTTTTCAAACAACCTTCTAGGCTTCTGCTAAAGAAAAGCCGTGTTTGTTTGTATCCAGGTGGCTCTCCATCTGATTATCAGATGTAGATATAGAGATGCAGAGCAATAGCAAGGGGAAGCCCTGGAAGCCATTCTGGCCTCCCAAGCTCTTGGTGCACCTGAGGGCAAGCACTGCAAGCCAAAAGGAGGGGTGCATCACACTCCCTGCCTGTGCCTAGGCAGATCCTGACTGCTGTGAAGGGGCATGAAGGGTCGCCATCTGCCTACTTTTATTTTGCCATCTCAGTAAAGTCCCTTGGAAATATCTTTCCAAAGGGACCTGATACAGATACAGTTCCTGAAGCTGTTTTCTGTTTACACTTCTTAATTAGAAAAGGAGAGAATTGTGTGTCCTCTAATTCTGGAGCACAGTGGGTAAGCCTGGAGTAAGGCACATCCTCAGGCCTCCCAGTGTTCTCCCTACCTGCAGACTGCCAATGCGCAGGGTTGTGTTGATTTGGTCACATGGCAGAGGAGGGCTGGAGGGCAGCTGGAATGAGCCTTTACCTCAGGTTTCTTTGATCTTAGACGGCATGAGGACCTTCAGAAGGTCCCTGTACTCCTCTGCTCCAGCTCCCTCTGGAGGGATGCGGGGCAGCTGCATGCCTCTGTGCTCTTACTGCCACGGACATGGCAGGGAAGACGGCTGGGGCACAAAGTGGTGCCCAGGCAGCTCCAGCCTGTGCACAGTGCGTGAACATCAACAGCTTCGTGTTAGGTCTCTTTTTATATGTTGAACTAGCAACATATCAGGAATTATATGTAGCAGGCAGCAACTAAGCCTTTATAGTCAAGTGCATTTTTTCTCTATTTTTGATGTTACTGCTCCAGGTATGAACAGGTATCTTCCTCCTCAGAGTTTATGCCATTTTACAGAGCTGAAGACTTGCAGAAATGGGGTTTTATCCCATCTGAATAGACTGTTTTCTTAATTCCAATAAATTATGAAGTCTTACTTAAATTGTGGGTTGAGAAAAAGATATGTAGGATTTATTTTGCTCTCAAAATTATGTATTTTAAAATTTTTTAGTGATTCCAATGTCCTGTGGAGGTATATTGCCAAAAGCTGTTAGAATGGCTTAGTAAGCCTTTGAGAAATCTAAAGTAATTTGAGAACAAACTTGATTATGTTTGAGTTTCTGGATAATGCAATGTGGTGTTTCAATTAAATGAATGACTTACTGAAGCATCAACATCTAAAGAAAATTAAATGCAAACACCACTGTAGTTGGAGGATTTGGGTGGGATTTCTGTAGAGCAAACATGATCTTTCAGTATTTATGGTTAAACAACCCTTTAAGTCTATTGATGTGGTCCATAAGACAAGAATTTGATCATTCCCAATGCCTCTAGTTGGCAGTGTTGCATTACTAATAGGAAAAGAGCAAATGGTTTTAACTTTGCTGGATTCCAGTGATAAGCACAGAATACAAATCACTCAAACATAAAAGTGATTGCATATAGAAAATCCACGAAGTTTGGAAAACCAGTTAAAATCTTAAAATCAGTTTTGAAGAATCAGATTTATTTTTTTTTAAACAGCCTCCTTTATTTTTTTTTTTTGTGTGTATGTGTGCATATAAATTAATTTGAGAGGGGGGAGGGGTAAGAACCCAGACCAGATTTTAAGGAAGAGAGCCAGGAAATTCAGCATGTGTTTTGGAAGAGACTGAGATCTCTGAAATATTCAATGAAACTTTCTGACTGCCACAAGAAATGAAAAGCGGCTGCATTCCCCTCAGTCAAGACTGTCCCAATAAAGACTTCACAAGCAAGAATGCTCTCCAGAAACACATTGGACTACTTTGCTGCAGCTGTGAGAGTGAGTCAACCAGGCCTCTGTTGAAAGAGATGCCTATTGCTGCAATGTTTCTGCGATATTTCCCTGCAGTGAGATCACTGTATCTGCTTTAAAACGTGGTACCATCTAAAAATCACAAGACATTGTGTACTCTAAAATGAGAGTGTTTACAGTATCTTTTAGTATTTCAGGTTTCTGTACAGGTATTCCTTTAACTTTTACTATAATAAGGGATTTATCCCAGGGCTTGCTTCCATGAAGGACTGACGCAAGATGGCATGAGAGCAACTCAGTATCACTCAGCTTTTGTCTCCCTTTTTATTCTCTGTTCTTCAGCCAAACGTTGATCCTGCAAGATTTTGAGTCGTTGGTCCCATGCCAGTGCAGCACTTGATACATATTTAATTTTAGGCACATTAGCAACTCCACTGATGTCCATAGGACCACTCATATGCTTAAAGTTAAGCATGTTCTGGAGTGTCTATACTGGATCAGAGAATATGGGCTTGCGGTCTCTGGCAAGCCTCCAGGAAGGCTTCTCCTAGAAAAGCCAGACAAACTTCTTTCCTGATGTGAACCTGTCCTGGTGCAGCCATGTTTATTCCCAACAGCCAGTTGCTAAAAAGGGGCTCTACCTAATCATTCCTCACTGATGGAACAGACCATGCTGCTTTACCAACAGAAAAGTTTCAGCTTTGGCCACTGCAATGCAGAACTCCTCACCTGAGCACCTGACCTAACCCCTTCAGCGGTGCTCACCTATTACCCTAAGTCTGAGCTTATTCACTGCAATGGGTCTAGAGAGCTGTTATCCTTTCATCTGCAACCTGTTGCTGTCACATGGAGTGCTTTCAGTCTGAAAAGGATAAGTGACAACAGACTTCCACATTCCTAAAATAGAAAGCTGCTTTCACATATATTCTTCTCCATAATATATGTGAATATTTAGTATATCCTGAAAACTTAAATCAGAAGTTAAAAAAAACCCCAACAACAAATAAAACTTTTGTGGCTTGCTAAGGCCTCCTGTTGTTACAATTCCTATCTGAGAAGCAGGGCAAAGTTAGCATTACCAAATTGAAAACAATTTCACTTTGAGTAGAGTGGCAGAGATGGAGACTGGGAACATATAAAATTACATGTGAATATCTTGAAATGTTGACAGGTATCCCAGATGCTGCTTTTCCTTATCTCCAGGGCCATTACAAACTGTTAGATATCATAGCATGGTTTCTATGGAGTGACAGTTGGCTTTTAGTGTTGAAATATAGATTTAGCCTGTCCAAACATAACTTTTTGCTATTTTATTGTTACTTTTATAGCCCAAGTAGTTGATGCAGAAAAATCTTTAGCTTCAGATTAGCTTCTAGCTACAGTATTTTCTCGTTGTTGCTTTTTTAAAGCAAAGGGTTAACAGAATACTGACAGAGACATCAAGTGCTGTTCTCTGCTCCTGAAGCAGCCACACCACATTATTCTGCTTATATATGCATTAAAGTTACCTAGGATTTTTGTTCATTCTTCTTTCTCAAGCCTGCCTTTGAAACTTACTTCTTGAGAGAAACTCTGACTTAACTAGCTTAACCTTACACTTGGCAACTTCTGATCAAGTTCTCTTCCACCGTCATTGTTCTAAATGATTCTCATCTTTCTCTTGTATTTATGTAGGGAAATCGTATCTCAGCTTGTTCTGGATTGACCAAAGAAGGATTTTAAGACTCTCAGTGCAAGAAAACTTAATTCACTACCTCTAGTTGTCCTTTGCTGCATTTATCCTAGGGGGAATTCAGCGTTCCTAGAGAGAAATGTACCTATGTGAGCCTGTGCAACTACTCTGTCTCTCTGGGAATGTATTGCCTGATACCTCTTACTGTCACATTTTCCCCTCTTACAGCATTTTTTATATGTTACTAACGATTATTATAGTATGATCCATCCTATGGCTGACCATGATTACACCAACATTTTTATCTTTCAGGATCTTTTCCTAGCTTTGAGCAGAAATGTCTGCCAGTAGTTTATATGAAAAGAATGTTTTCTAGGAGTGCCTTTTTCAATTTTGACAGTCTTTCTAAGATGTGGATGAGTGGGTCTGCACAGTGAGGAAAACTGGAACAACCTGCATTTTTCCCTATAGGAATATTCAATCAGGCAAGACCTAGCCCAAAGCAGGTAGTTTCCCTAAAGCTATTACTTCAGGCAACGGAGATGAACAGACATGACTGAAAACATATAGGTTAAGTCTACTCTAAATCACCATCTGGAGAAGACAGATGGGACCCTGATAGGAAGCAACAGATAAAGGGACCTTAGGAGATTTGCTTCCATCAACTGATAGTCCCTTTAGATATCTTTCCAGTCACATCTGTGGAAGATCGTGCTGTATCAGCATTCTTCCTTAGCATGTTCATAGATGGTGTTAGATCACCAAACCCCCCTAAATATCAAAAAAACCCCATTTAACAGATTTAAATAAAAGTCTAGATATCTGAAACACTAATATCTGTGTTGCTGATACTGGAGCTAACATTATGTGCTCTAGCCGTCAACATACACCTGTTTAACTGATATTCTGCAGACAATCATTTCCAAAGCCTGCATAATAGCTTCCAGCTGTGGCACATTTCCTCAAATGTTTTTTTTTTTTGTCAGAATAAATGATGATTTTTTGTTTGAATTAGTGAGGTGTCTCAGTAGACAGGGATAACCTGGCAGTTCTTTGGTACCTGTGGTGGTGATGTTGTACAAAAGATGATGTAAGAGATTCCAGTGACTTTATCTTTTCCCCTTTCTTGAATAAGAAACATGTTATTGTTGCATATAGATGTAAAGCACTGCAACTGGTATTCGGCTGAAAGATTTTTGGTTCAGTGTTTCAGGAAGTGTGGTTTGTGGTGAGGTGCGGGTTGCAACTACCCTGTGGTTCTGCTCAGCTTCTGCCATATTATACTTCCAGGATGAAGAGCAAATTAATGAACTTTCTCTTTCAGCTTGCAACACTGCAAATTAGAGACAGCCCACAAAGATATCAATGTAATTCACATTAAAGGTTGTGAAGTGGTATTCACATTTCTTAACTTTATGTGACTAGTGAGGAAGACACTTTAGTCTATGCTCTACACTAAATCAGACTCCTGTTCTCAGTCACCCTCTTGTGAGGTGCCTTCTTTCTCAGTTGACGAAAGGCATATACTGAGGAGATTTGCTTTATATGTGAAGTGAGATACCTAGGACTGTCTAACTGTAGATTCTTCCATTTTATGCAAGGACCTTTGCCTAAACAGAAGCAAATATGTTTGGGAAAAACACAATTCCCAAATGTATGGGGAAACATAGGTCAGTGAAAAGCACACAGGTCTTGTATTTATCTTAGATATCAACTTTACCCAAGATTTTGGGACCATTTTTCTTATATTTTCTTTCATTTGAACAAGAAATAGCAAAATCTGAATCTCACTAGAATAAAAGGAAATCTTCCGTTTACATTAATGGAGCCATGCTGTCAGCTCCAGTAGTCTTTTTCTTTTAGAAATATGATAGTATGTTCTGAAATAGAAGCCCATATTTTGACACCATATAATTTTATCCAGAAAGTTTCCTATTAGCTTTCATATTTAAAAAAAAAATAAAGCCCAACAAAACAACAAACTTTGAAAATTCCTTTAATGGCTGGAGTAATGAAAAATCCTTAAAATGTAGTTATTCAGTATAATGTATAAGAACAAATCAGGGGGGTTGGAATTAGATGATCTTAAGGTCCCTTCCAACCCTAGCTATTCTATGATTCTATGATCCTAATCCTGGACAAAAAGCATTATTGTCGCTTTGTAAAGCAGCAGATCTGATTTTTAACTGTTTTTTCTTCATTAGTACTTGCAAGATTTCAGTGGTGAGATAGAAATGAAAGAGAGTATCTGCCAAGGGCTGAGTTAATTTGCCCATATTGCAGGAAAGACAAATTCAAATTAATTAAAAAGAAAGAAAATATTTAATTACGATATTTAATTATGAGAGGAAAATCCAGCACAAAGCAAAGTTCAGTGGAAATTTGCTGAAAAGAACATCTGTTGTTTGTCACAGGGACTTGAACTATACTGAATGCTGAACTAGGTCCACAGTGTAACATTACTGCAGAGGTAACTGGCTCAGCATCTCGTCGATGGGAACTGGACTGCGTGGGAGAATGCTAGTGGTTTACAAATATTTTCCTCTTCTTTTACACATTGATTTAATTCTAACTTAGCTTGCCAATGGCATAATTTTCATAGGCGTGCTATATGGATGCTATAGCGCAATTTACCATGGTTTTGTATTGTATCTGAGAGGAATGACCCAGTTCCAATATGAGCACAATGCAAACGCCATGGGGGTTTTCCCTCTGGCAAATGCGGACATCTACACTGTGATTAGTTTCATTCTAATATGGAAGTGTAAAATAGGTTGGTGGATCTCTAAAATTTGTGTTTCCACTAATCATAAGGCACTTATGTGGAAGGTACATTGACTAGCTCAATGAATAGAAGCCTGCTCTGTGGACATCTGTAATAAGGTTGTGTGCAAGGAAATCTCCCCCATATGTTTCAGCTGGGGGAGACAGAAGGACGGTACAGTGCTGGAGCCTCTGTAAGAACCAACTATCAAAACTAACCTATCCTGACAGACAGGAAGCTGATCCTGGATTCCCTCTGAAGGGAGGTCTCTTTCACAGTGTCCGTCAAACTAAAACAGTAGCATAGGCCAAAGATGGGTCATGACAGGAATGTAAAAGTCAGCTATTGCTTGTAGTACACTGAGCACATATTAGAGGGAGACTTTATAGAGGCATCATAAGACCCAATTTAGTTACGGTGCTGAACTGGCATTTGGGTAACAGGGTGATACTCTGAAACGTAGTAATTTCTGGCCTGTTTATCTTCTCTCATCTTCATAAAACTCTCTTTCTTGACTATGCTATTTTAGCTTCTTCCAAAGCATGCTTTTAAAAATGGAGAAATTACTGTTTTCTTCAATTATTTTAAGAGAAGTCTGTCTCCTGTTTTCTAACTGACTCTGAATTTAAATACAGAAACTTTCAATTTCGAAATTATCTTGGGAGGTCCCTATCTCCTGCTCATATTTGACGCTGAATTCAGACCACATTGTTCAGGGCTTTATCCAGTCAGGTCTCTAAAACCTACCAGAAAAGGGATTTCCTGGCTTCTCTGGGTAACCTAATGAAATGCCAATTATCTTCAGAGAGTTTTTTTTTTTGGCCTTGAGTCCAGTTGGTATTTTCCCTGTTCCGGCTTGTAACTGTTATTCCCAGTCTGGAAAGCTTGGCTTCTTCTTCTAACCGTCAGTAAGCACTGGCAGGCTTTTGTCAGATCTCTAAAATATCTAAACCATCTCTTCACCATGCTGATCAAGCCCAAATCCTCCAGCTTTTCCTTACAGGATAGTTGCTCCATGTTCTGACCATCTTGGTGGTATCTCACTAAAAACGCTTGCTAAGGTCTATCTTCACCTTCCATGTTTTTGGGACTACAAAACTGGATGCAGGTTTACAGGTCTTTTCCAACCTAATTGATTCTATGATTCTACATGTGGTCTAATAGATGCCAGGTACAGGGGAATAATCAGTAGCAGAACTCTGATTAACTTAATCACAGGTGCCGTTGGCTTTTTTTACTGCCAGGGCACACTGCTGGCTTGTGTTGAGCATATTGTCAAGACCCCAGTCCTTTTCAGCAGTGCTGCTACTAAAGCTGGGCTGTCTCCAGACTGTGCCACCGCAGAGAGTTAACTCATCCCGGGTTCAGGACTTGGCATTTTTTTCTTTTTGAATTTCATGGCACTCCAGAAATATAATCACATTAAATGAGTCTTAGAACAAAACACATCTAGTCACTCAAACAACCAAGAGAAATGCTTAGGGTGGAAAAGCAGAAATGCTTAGAATAGAGCAACCACAGAATAAGACCATATGATTAAAACCAGGCAGGGACCTAGCAACAATCTCTCAGTATGATTTATCAGTTCACAATTAAAGATTTAAAGCTCAAGCCTGCGACTTTACATGCATAAGCATTCTGTTTTCACAATCATGTCCTAGAGAAAGGAAGAGTTCCAGGGTATGAGAACCAAACTGATTTGCTGTTTTGTCCATGGCACAATCTGTCAGCAACTCTTAAAATTACTTTTGATGCGCTCATATGTGTCTGATATTCACAGAAGCATATGGAAAATGAGATTAAAAAAAAATTATCTGAATTTATCGAAGAGGTGAATCTCAGAGGCATTTTTAACCTGCCAAAGAACAGAAAAACCTGGGAAAATAATCTCAACATGCATAATTAAAACTAGTAAGCTAACTGTGCTGAGAGAAATGGCATTGCAAATGCATAATTGTAGGTACTAGATGGAAAAAATAAAGAAATTTTTGTAGAACTAATCATCTGACATCTCAGACTATTCTAAGTGCTCAGTCTACATGTTTTTGCAGCTATACTGGTCTTTCTTGGCATCTTTTCATCCATTCCACTATTCTTTGACTCTTATTTTTTATCAAAATACTGTACACAATGTCTTCGGTCAGTGGTGTGCCTGAATTTTTTCCATTTGTGCAATAGTAACAATAATGTAACTTGATCTCCTATTTCTTAATCATTACACACATCAAATAATGAATATTTACCAAAGCCACTGAGAAATTATATCAACGAAAAATAAACAGGGGACCATTTGGATAAATCTATTGCATGAGGAAAACAGCAGAAGAAATAGGGAGAGGTCTTGAAAGTAAAGAAGGAGGAAAAAAATGTCAAATACCCCACCCAAATTTTTGATTGAATGGTGCTTCACTTCCAGGGTGCCTGTACTCTTCTGGTAGGCTGTGATTGTCACAGACACTCCTAAATAATGCAGAAAAGAAACATACGGTATCTAAATGTAGAGTTGAAATTACAGAACTGTTCTATTTCTTCCCAAAGTGCATTACCTCATTCTGAAAATGATGGTCTTGGTCAACCTGACTCAGGTTTTCCAAACCAGCTGTCTGGGTCTATGCAGAATACACACAAAAGAAGTCTGGAGTGCAAAAAGTTTCAAAGCTTTCTTTATGCTGCCCTACTGCCACATTATTTTATCTGCAACACTCATAACTCACAGGTGCCTGTAATACCGCAAGACCAAAACACCGCATAAGGTTAGTGTTCCCCAATCTCTAACCATGTCCTGTTTCTTTCAGTATGAGTTTCATCCTACACCAGTGAAGTTAATTGTGATGTGGAGGAGGCCTTAAGTTGGGGATTGCTGAAGTACATGTAGTACTGCATCACATGACCACTGTAGGTATAACCCACAGCAGAATGAGCTGGTGGGCTGAGGGAAGCACAGGCAATGCAGCCAATTGGACGAGAGGCAAAGATAATTTATTCTTATGTCTTCTCTATGAACATCTTAACACTCCTTGAACATCTTGATAATAGTTCAGCTTTCTATCTTAAAAGTGAAGATCTAAGGTAGGTTACTTATGACCAACACTATGAATATAAAAAAAAAAATAAAAAGGCAAAAAAAAAAGATTTCCTGTAACCCCTTATTTTATTCACTTGCATAATTTATTTAATGATATTTTTATCAGATTTATGATTTGATTTAAATACTTCCGATGCCTGAAATCTGAGAAATACTTCTTGATCTCTTTGTGACTTTGATATTTTGATTTCCAAAATATCAATTAAATCTGTTGATTTTTATGTCACATTTTAACCACTAATCAATATTTCATATTCATGCTTCTTGATTTCTTTGGGTATATTTTCCGTTGTGTAATATTGGCTTGAATAATTTCCCCTCAGTCTGTCTGAGCTACACTTTCTGTGATTCTGTGGCAGTGCTTGTTGGTGATACTGATGACAAGTCTCAGGAGCTGCATTTCCTACAGCTTATGAGTTATAATTTTTATGAATTATTTTGGAAATATCCATTTCTATGTCATTGTGTCACAGTATTTTTTGTATGTTTGTGCCCCTAGGAAATGAATTGCAATACATACATCATTTGTGTTACGATGATACTGTCTACCAGTTCTACTTGTAATTATTTCATGCTCACAATGTTACATCCATCAGTGCTTTCTCTGAACAGTTCTCTGATGCAGACATGTAAAGTCCTTTTGAGTTTTTATATCACGTTTTATTGTAGTTCAGTTTCAGGTTGGGCAAAGAGATGGAAAACTGAAAGAATCAGTAGTAAAATTTTCATTGTTACTGTTTATTATAACAGATGAATAGCAATGGTAGTTTTTCATGTGATATGTTTAATTACTTTAATTGTTCCTTATCATGTGAAAGCTTCACCCTGAATTATTGCTTTCTATTTTCATGGCAAATGGTTGCAATAAAACTGATTACCTAAATATGAGCCACATAAAAAGATTAGCTTCTAGAAGACAATGCAGGTGAAGAAGTATTAGAAGACAAAGAGAAAAGTAATCTTCTGCATTAGTGAGATGGAAATTAATTGGCAAAGTATTTGTAAGAAATGTCTGAAAAATGGTGTTACCTGGAAGTTCTGTATGTCGTTGGTTGTGTCTTTCCCCAGTTAAAAGTACATTTCCTACCACAAAAAATTAATTTGTTTGAATCTTTTTATAACTAGCTCTGTTTCATTCTTCTTTGGCTCAAAGTGGTCTTACAAACCACTACTTGTATCAACCAAACTACGTTTACCACAAAGAGACCTAGATCTTTTTTCAGCGATGAATCAAGTATAGGCATGTCTATGAATGTCTAGACAGGACTTCCTTTTCAGAACTTTGGCAGTATTATGATACAATAACCTTTTAAAATTTTATACTAGAAAAAAGAGAAGGGCCATTTTAACTTTTAATGAAAGAATTTAAAGTTTGAGTTGATTAATTAAAGCCATCGGTTACTGCCAGTTCTCCAACATCCTTTCACAAGTGGAGGAGACCCCTGGTACTGTTGTTGGTTTAGGTCTTTGTGTTCAAGAATGAGCAAGTTTAAGGTACCTGTGTAAGGAGGTCTGTATCTGTTCCTGTGGGACAGATTTCTCCTTAACAAAACACTTTACATTAAGACAGGGTAAGAAAGAGATTTTGGAAATTAACAGTGAGGAGTTCTGCTTACGGAATTACTCAGCTAATATGAAGTCCATTGTATGGCTACAGAGATCATGCCTTTGAACAAGCAGGAGAGTCTTTATACATCGAGTCCTCAGTTGTGTTATGTTCTACAGATAAGAAAAGGAGTCTTCCTTCCTTTGTAACTACCTCACAAGCAAGTTTTGCTGCTGAACTGAATTTTCTCAGTTTTGTAGGAGGTATTTAAATTAATGAACCAACGCAGGTTAAGTAAATCCATGCCTGCCTGGCAGGTTTGGTTTATATGGCGTACTGCAGCAAGATTTCCTAGCCCTACAACACTGCTGTTTCAAGTTTCTAATGGGATACATGTCTTCCAGAACCTTCTGACTCCAAGAATGAGTTTTTTAGACTGATACCTAGAGAAGAAACTGACAAAGTAACAACAAAGGTGTTAGTATGTTGTACTTAGCCATCTACAAGGCTTCCCGCTTGCATTTTCTTAAAATTCTTGGTTAAATCACAGAAAGCAAAAACCCCATCCAAATTACTCATTGTCCTTGCTAGCCTTTCCACTTACTTCAAAAGGTGGTGTCTTTGGCCCTGATGAAACCCCATCTATTAATACTCACCAGTTTTGCTTGGAACATTGGCATAATATAACTGTAGATTTTGTGCAGCTCTGGCCACGGTGATGCACATCAAATGAAAGTGAACTGTCCAGTACTGGCATATTCCTCTCAAGATTTCTACCCTTTCAGTGGTAGCCTATGTGCCTGAAGTAATTTTCATGATGAAATGCTTTTTTATCTAGGCAGTCTGCTCTTCCTTGCCTTCTGAGACTTACACGTCCAGAGAATTTCAATAATCATGAAGTCTGCCTCTTGACATGTAATGCGACCCAAGCAGCTGCTCTTTAAGTAAGAAGTTGTGATTGAAAAGGCATCTTCTTAAAATAAGTAATTGAAACTATCTGGCCTCATTCTTGACATTTATGGTAGCATACTCGATTTTTATAGGAAACACAGAAGATGACAGGAATGTGGGTATGAACCTCTGAATGCATTTAAAGAAAAAAAGATTTCATAGAGTTCCTGCATATGGAAAACAAACATATTTTTTCACATACTTTTGTGTGCACAGAAAGTATAATGCATTTTGCATCTTTTTCAAGCCATGTGGCAGTATTCAAGAAACATAATATTACACTGTTAAATAAATGTGGAAAATTCTGGAGTGCACTTGGGTGTTACCCATAAGACCCATTCAGGTTCAAGATATCTGTGTCATAAACTTACCTTGAGAAGTGACAGATACCTTGTGCCAGGCAGTGAGTCCATGCCCGTTTGCATGGAGTGTTATTTGCCCTCACATGAAAGACAGGATTGCTACAGAAGGAGTCTAAAAGAGGAGAAAATGGAAGGAGTGAGAGGTGGATCAGATGAAGAATACAATAGACAGGACTTAACTGGGTAATTGTCCTGACAATTTGTTATTAAAAGGATGAATACAAATGTGTAACTTGTGTATAACAACACTGGGCAGAAAAATACAAATCAAAGTAAGATTTGTTTTGTGCCAGCTATTTGAGCTTCTGCTTACACCTTGTGTGTACATAATCCTCTGGCTAGCGCAGTTGGA
Source organism: Psittacus erithacus (assembly GCA_009867235.2). NCBI lineage: Eukaryota > Metazoa > Chordata > Aves > Psittaciformes > Psittacidae > Psittacus > Psittacus erithacus. The sequence continues at coordinate 25,239 of WYDI02011126.1, forward strand.
ATAGACTAATTTATGCAGGCCATAGCACACTTCTGACCTTCCAACCTGATAGCCAGGTAGCCATTTCTAACTTGGTTGACTGTGGTCAAGGTGTGAGGCTTTAACTCATGCTCTTAGTTCTTGCAGTGAAATGTACTCTGCTAAGTGTATTTATAAACTCTGCAAATCAGACGAGCAACATTTTGAATGTGCTAAGAAAGCTGAGAATCTGCCTGTTATGTGGGTATAATGTCTTCAAATGCTGCAGACCACCACAGCCTCCCAACCCTCAGCTCTATTCAGGAGCCCTGTTATTAAGCAGAGATCTCAGCAAACGTGTTTGGCTAATATGCATCAGTAGTTAGCAAAACAAATAGGATGCTTGAATGCAGTAAATTATGGCTATGAAATAACAGAGAAAGTGTTATGGACTCAAGTAACAAGTTTATGTGCTGACAGGTAGTAAATCTCTTCTCAAGGGTCAAAGATTTTGCTAATTAAAACACAATCAGAGGGGGAAATGAAAGGGAGAGATGCTATTACTCCAGATTTTAGTAATGCTAAACACAAGGCTGGATACTGTTCTTGAAGGGATTAAATATGTACAACACTTTATAAGAGCTGAAAGGAAAGAAGGGAAAACTGATGTCATTAATGTATTTATTTAGATAGCTTCTTAGTGACTAAGTTGCACATTTATTAACCTTTAGTGGCTGTCAGAGACTGAGGAGAGATCTGTATGTTTGAAACATCTTGTGTAAAGGAGCCAATGTTTTAGCTGAAGTTTTGAGACAGTAATGCATTGTAACTGGGAGCTAGTAGCAACAGAAAGGTATACGGCTAATGTGGCAGCCAGACTACGCCGCTTACTCACTTCCCCTTCTCGACAGTACAGAGGAAGAAAATAGGATTAAACAGATTGTTGGTTAAGATAAAGACAGAGAGATCACTTCCAGTTACCATCTTCAGCAAACCAGACTTGATCTGGGGGAAATTTCTATAATTCACTGCCAATTAAAATATGTTTAGATGGTGAAAAGCAAAACCAAAAATTAAAGAAACACTTTTCCCCTACTCACCCATTTTTCCCAGGCTTAACTTCAGTCTTTCATGCTATCAATTCTGCCAACATATTTTAAGACTTTCTGAAAGTTTTCTTACAATCCATCCTATATCATTTTTGCATTTCTTGAATCAATTTGTGTTCAGCATCAAAAAAGACAAAAGAGAAAGGAGTTACTTGCTGGGGCAACCAAGAAACTAAAGGAACTGGCTAAGATACCTACCTCTGGGATTATTTGCACCTGCTTCTAGCAGGTTTACAACTTTCCAGGTGGGTTAACTCTGATCCAACCACTCTGTTGCCTTCTTGAACCTATTCCTGCTACATGCTGTTTCTCGTGTTTGTTTTCCAGTAAAAACAAAGAAATGAAATTAAAAGTTTGGGGAATGGATGAAATAAAAAAATTTTATTTATTTCTAGTCTGCTCCACCAAAGAGAGAAAAGTACATAAATGAAAACCAATGGTCCCATGAGAATTTCACTGTTGCTAAAAAGCCATTTTTTATTAAAAAGTCATTTCACTGACAAAAATTTTAAGCATCTGTAATTGTGCTTTTGTTGATTCAGAGCCTGCTGAAGCTAACTTGTAGCTTTCCCACTGATTTCACTGATTTTGGATGGGGTCTCTTATGAGCTAATGATGTGTTGTTGATTTGGTTTGTTAAAAGAGAAGCCAGAACTTCCTGAAACTTCCTCAAACTCATTATCCTCCACTCAATTTGTTTCTGGATTTCTTTGATGAATGCATGTACGACATCAAAAGGACAAGGGAGAGACGAGTATGAGTTTACATTTCCCCTTCCCAGAACTTGCATGGAAACTTCATTTGTTGCCTGTTGTTTTAATGTATAGCAGGCTCATGTTGCTTTCAAGATGGAAGCAGGATTTTCATTATTCTATAGGAAGTGTTTTCATGGCAAGATCCTTTGAACATTTTCCAATCCAGACCAATGGAGAATAGGAAAAAGCCATGGGATACCATTAGAAAATCCGATTTCATAACATTTTAAAAAGAAGCCTGTCTTCTTTTTAATCAATTTCCTAAGTTCCTGCTGAGGACCCCTCCTGATATTTTGTCATCTTGTCAAAAATAAATTTTCTTTTGCCTTTGCTCTGATGGAGGTGGGGCCTGGCTTTTACAGATGGCTTGGTAAAATGAGTAGGAGCCCAGAAAAAGGGATAATTATTCAAAAACTGACATTTCTTCCCATTTCTGTGGGTTTTCTTGAGCAGGACAGATACTCTAATCAACAGGGAAGAATTATGTTCTTTCTGACTTATCTCATGGGGGTGCAAATGCTTTACTTTCAACTCTTCAAGATTTTTCATTTTATTTTATCTTTTTCTTAATCCCAGATGCATCTTACTTTCTTTTGGCATTTAAATCCAGTCAGTATTAAAAATCCTGACTATGTAAAGACATAATGTCAGATAACTAGACAACTGCCTAGCTGTCTAACACATGCCTTTCATAATAACCTCCAGGAGCACATCATTTTAATGATGCAGTTTTTAAAGGTTAATTTGTACTGGGTGTGAAGCATTAGATCACACTGTATATTTTCAAGTCCAGGATGTGTGTGATGGGATGTGTTCCCTTCTGGGGCAGTGTAAAGCATTTACACAGTCATGGCAAGACAGACAGATGAGTTGTGTGTGGGAAACCATTATGATAATGAAGAATTTGACTGTAGCTACTTTCAGTGGTACCTCAGTTTAGAGTACACTTCCTCTACCCACACTGTACTGCTTATTTTTAACTCACCCTCACTCAGACAGTTAAACCTGTGAGTTGCCATGTGGAGTCTATTGAACTGGAGCAAAGAATGCTTCACATTTTGATGTACATGTAGCTCAGACAACTTAGTGTAGCTGTTTTCTCTTTCATGATGTGCGAATTTAAAAGCCAAATTAGACCAGAGGGAATCAGATGGATTAAGTTAAGGTTTAAACATTAGTGTCTTGATTGTGTAGCACATTGATCAGAGGCATGTTGCACTTCAGGAAGTCTTGAAGGTCCTTATAGGCTGACAGTTTCCTCATAGGCTGTCAGTCAGGTCTCATCTTTTGCTCCAATGAAAAATGCAGCTTTCTTCTTATGGCATATTATCCACTAATGGGTTGAGAATGGTCTAAGTCTCAATGATGATGAGTAAAGAATAGTAACTAGGGATCTGTATAAACTTGTTACTGAAAGGTGAATTTAATAGAACAGCAATCTTCCCCTCTCTGTTTCCTCTAAAGGAAATGGTGTATCCAGTGTTAAAAGGCCCTGTGACAGCTACACGGAAGGGACTTTCCTATCTTCTTGCGCACAAAGAACTCAGACATCTCATCTGAAAATCCCATCTTAAGCAGCAGATCTAGCAGCATCTTGAGAGTTTCAGGTAACTAGCTTGAAAGTTACAGAAAACATCGGTAAAGTCCACTGATGAACCATGAGAAAATAGATACAGTCCTATGTGTCTTAAAAACCATTCAAAGAAAACCACAAAGTACTATTGCTGCTGATTTCTAAGGGCAACCAAGGCAGAACAAGAAAAATACCCACTTCTTCATTCCAAGACCATGACTCATTTAACTTTCTTTCCTGTCTCCTCTTTATAAAATAGAGGGTTTTTTTAATTTTGTTTAAGGTAATTCTTTCTTCCTCAAACACAGCTCCACCCCACAGTTTGCTATGTCCACTACACTGTGATTTTATTTTGATCTAATTGCTGAAAACTCAAGGTGCCCAGAATGTTTTGTTCTCCCCATTTTAAATCTTTAAAGTACCTGTGTATGGTTCAACTTCTGTAATATAATCCTCCTACTTGGTGAAAAAATGCCTACCTGGTGTTTTGCAAAATATGCCATATTGTATTTTCAAAAATGTCTTCTCAGAACTATTTTCAAGGAAAAGGATATGGCTGAAAAAATAAAAAAGCCCGAGAGTCATGGGTTACATTATCTCTGCTTGAAAGGGGATATTCATCACTCTTTCAAAGCCAGCTTCCTACAGCATGTGTGATCAGCACCTGCCAAGCACATGGAGCATATATGAAGGGAGAGATTTTTCAGTGTTTAGTGAATTTGATGCTCATGAAAGGAGGCACAACAACATTGTGCTTACTCAAGAAATAGATGTAGTAAAGGCAACCACAAAACAAATGTCTCTGCTCCTCCAGTGGCTTAATGGGTGATATAGGCTTTCCACTGCTAAGGCAGAGAGATGAGCACTGCTTCAATGCTCCTTTTAGCTCTGGATCCCCAGCTGCCCCTGCCAACCAAATAACCAACCATCAATTTCCCTTGTTTCATGTAAATGCATCGTGAAAAGCAGGGTTCTGTGCATAATCACATTTCACATAAATCATTAACTACCAACAAATACCATTCACTGTTAGCATCAGACAAAATATGTATCAGTAAGCTAGGGCTGGGTATCATTCTTGCAGTGTTTCCTGACCAGTTCATTTGAAACACCTACAGAGATGTTATGATATTGCAGAAATTGACTATCTTTGCACTGATCCTGAAATAAAGTTGTTTTAAATGCAGGCATTAAAAAGGGCTTTTAAGATATATTGGTCAAGTAGAATGGTTGCCTTTTTGCTGGATTATTGGATCAGGCTGTAATGTACAGGTTTGAACCACTATGATTTTTTAAAAAAACATTTTTTTTGTGGTAGGAATGCTCACTCGAATTGTTCCTAAGACAATGTCTCTGCCCTAAGTGGCAGTGTGCTTACTGTAATGTATCTTTAGGTAACCACGTGTTAAGCTCATTAACATGATTGCAGTAGACAGCAAAAATAGATCACAGGCAGTCCCTGACACAGTTCCTACCTCTAGCAGCTTTCTTCGAGCTCCCATAATTTGTTCAACTAACGTCCCAATTTGTGCGCAGTTATGCTGTGCAATGAGTAAATGATGTAGCCAGCAGAGGGCAATGAAGGTCAGTTTTTGGAGCGGTTACATAAAGCCATCTCAAAGTGGTCAAAAATGTAGGGCAAAAAGGTCGAACAAGAGCATGTTGTGAACTGCTGCTACACATCCATTTCTATTAATTACTGTAAGACCCAAGTGAACTCTTGTGATTATGTGATTTATAAACCTCCTTTTTAATGGCCATATTAAACAATGTAGTTCCTTATCTATGGCAATGTAATGAATAGTCTTCGATGGGAAGGGTGGAGGGGAGAGAACCTAGTAAAAATTATATTCTCCTAAAATAGGACAAACAGCTTAAACCAATAGCCAATAAACCCATAGCTCCTCTTATAAATTCTGTTTTATTGGTCTGTTCTGGAGAGCAGTGTTTTGTTTAACTTGATAAGCAGGTCATTTTCCCTAAGACAATTAGGTGCCTGGACAAGAAAAAGAGAGGGCAAGAGAAGTCAGCTGGTGCTCAGTTCAGAGAAAAAAAACTGATTCTTTCAGTCAGATGTAAAGCATTTTATCACAGATACTAATCCAACATGCTGGAAATAATGTGAATTTACAGTAAAAAACAATCTTTTTTAACTTGGGTGATATCTGCTAGGGATGTAACTTGGGCGAGCAGTTGATGCCAAAAGAGTGCAAGCTGCAAGTGTTACTTGCCTCTGACAGTCTGGGTAACATCTTTTTGAGCCTAATCGTGGCTGTAGGTGCCAAATATTTTAAAACTGATCTCTTGACATTGCTATGTTAACGAACGAACAGCTTAATAGCAGGAAATGCCAGGAGTGTTAGTAGGAAATTGTATTTATTTTTCTGTGGAAGATCCTAAAGGAGCCCTTCAGGCCTGGGACCCTGTTGCAGCTCTGCTGCACAGCACTGCATATATACTGCACTCAGGAAAGCTCCTGAGAGCTGTAGACCTGGGTTTCACTACTATGTGTGTCACACCTCCTCAGCTATCTAGGGCATGTCACTTGGTTTTTTTGGGTTGAGCTTCCCATCTGAAATCATTATTAGTAATTCCTCCTATTCAAAATGCTATGACCAAAATGACTATATAAAAAACTAGGTTGTATTTTGTCACAGGATAGGAGAGAGAAAGTAATACTTGTTTTATAAATGTGGTAAGTCCAAGAGAAAGGTCCTGCGCTGTTTGACTAAAATGAATAGATTTTTGCCTCCTAAATTTTAGCAGAAAACTGGTAATATTCTTGTTTGACCACTCAGAGTAACAGAGCCTGGCAAGGATGCCAGAAGACGCTGTTCAAGAAGCAAAATATTCCTTTGAAAAAGGAAAAAAGATGGAAAGTAAAACCTTGTAATGATGATGTGGACTTCAAATACTCAGAAGAAGAAGAGCAAAGTCCCAGAGGAAGAGGAAGGGTGAGTCACCTGCCTTTTATTCCCAGCAGAGATGCCCAAGCAGGGAGCAATTGGCTGGTGGTAAGTATCCAAATGTTCTATTAGCAGTAACAATAATTATAACTAAAGCTTTCAGTGCCTGCGTGTACTCAGGCATGTACTTAGAATACAGGACATGTTACACTGTGTCAGACCCAATGAGAAGATATTAATAAGTACCTGTTTGCATATGAGGTAACTGTTGCTTCTGAGTTTTTATGATGTCTCGTCAGCTAACAGCCTGTAGTCCGTCTGGCGCCAGCTTGGACTTCAAGTGGGATCTGCCTAAAGAGATGGCAAATATTTGACTTGGTGCTGATGGGCTTAATTTCAGTCATGGCTCTCTGCTCCCCATCAAGTGAATCGTGGCAGAGGTAGTGGGAGTGTTTGAACACTGATGAGTCTTCCCTTAATGGCTGCTGATTTTTGCTTTTTCACTGGTGTGACCATTATAATGCAACCAAGAAGTTATGTTCGTATGAGCGCAACTGAAATGCAGTCACAGAGTGGGTTTGCTCAGGGCTCTATGACTGCTCCCTCAAGAGCAAAAAGGTGCTGTTCCCAGGGGCACAATGTCCCTCTGAGGGTAAGTGTTGAGGGGACTCACTGGGCCATCTTTCAGGCAAATGCAGGCTTCTAGGTGTGCAGTGGAGGGCAGTCTGCCTACACTTCCCCTCTGCTAGGGATGACATCTTTCCTGAGTCATCAGGGCCAGCTGAGGATATGATAAAAGTAGTATTGCCCCAGTTTAGCTGCTGTGCAGTGTTCTAATGGAGTCAGTGCACTGTAATGGAGCAGCACTTTTGCCAGGCTGACATACTCTGCCAGCGTAGATTAAGTGAAATCAGTGAGCACGATAGTTGTAGGCAAAGTCACAAATAAATTATATTCATAGGCTTTAAATATTTCATTATTTTTTTTCCCGGAGGCTAAGAGGGGTAGTAGTTCAGTCTCCTGTGTCTCTCTCACAGCACAGACTTTCACCCAGCTACTCCTACCCTTCTGAGGACAGATTTTAGACCTTAAAGAATGTCAGCATTCATTGTTATCTACTTAGGTGTGTAAAATGAAAATTCCTATCTCCTCACCCGTTAAATTAATCATTAGGGGATTTTCTTTCGTATTCCTGTCTTGAAATGTAGGAGGAAGAGGAAAATGATGAAATGGGTTTTTTTTTCCTTCTCTTTCCCCTCTTTCAGTTTTCTTTAGTGTTCGCACATTAGAGCAAAGTGAAAGCGCTAATCAAGGAATAGCCAACCATCCTTACTATTCATCCCGTCACACCCATTTCTACAACAGTCAGACCAGCTGTATAGAGAACAGAAGGGACAGGCAGCTCCAGGAAAGGTGGTTCATAGTCACAGGATTGTGGCAATGGCCCTCTGGAGCCACTCCAGCAGGATGTGGATAGTGTAGAGGACAGCTGAGCCCTATGTGGACTCATAACATGGGCATTTGAGCGCAGAAGCATCCCAGTGGGGCTTTGTGGCTGGTCATCTTGCATCACCTTTGAGTTGCCTATGGCTCAGAGACCATGGCTGGGCTGTTCTTATGATGAACAATCATAAGAGACCCTGTAACAATAAGTTAATGAACACAATTTGGAAGTCCTCCAATTTTCTGGTAAAAATGCAAGTGTTGAAAACATTGGGAAGCATACTTGGAAGAAAGTGAAAGTTTGAGACTTTCAGAAAAGCAAGATTAAAAGTTTTAAAATGTGACAATCACAAATTTTTGAGATCTACTTCTTTCTCTACCATTCTTGCTTTGGTCTTCGTGAATCACAGCCTGCCTTTTCTTTAGATGAGGAGAGTGGTTTCTTGAGCCTTTTTATAGTCAATCAGAAAGCCTTATTCTTAGCACTTGATTTCTCTCTGAAATACCTAACATTAGGATTCTCTGCAAATAAAATTCAGGTTATGCATTTTAAAGAGAGGAACAGAAAATAACAGAATAAGAAGGTAAATATTGCAAATTAATTTAATTGTTGATCCTTTTTGTGTTCAAAGACCTGAGAGTGAAGCTTTATTTATTTTGTAAGCCACTTTTTGTCGCTGCAGACACAGTAAATGACATTTAATTAATAAGGTAGAATAATTACGGAAACAGAAGAAAAGTTGATCAGAGAGGTGAAGTTTTTCCTGTTTTATGCATTAGGGAAACATGAAGTTGACAGTGGTAAAGAAAAACATCTTAAGGGAATAGATTTGTTAACATCAAAGGTTTTATTCCAGAGCATTTTTTATCTTTAAAGAGCAAATGTTTGCTGCTGTACAAGAATCATCTACAACATTCTTACAGATTTCAACAAGGAAGTTGTACAGTTAATGAGTGGAGAAAGCAAGGCTTAGAGGGGTAAAAATATTTTGTAACCATAGTGCAATAGGGAGCTAAGAAGTGAACTACAGTTTTCTAAAGTTGGAAATATTCATAATCAGACATAACCAGTTTATTTGCAGGTAATTGGAATTTCTTTGTGTAAAGAATTCCCCATAATTTGATAGAGAAGCTAGCAATGCATTCATTCTTTAAAATGAAACTGCATGCTTTTGTTTAGGCTTATTAAGTTTTATGGTGTACCTTTGCATTGAGGGTGTTTTGTGTTTCTTAATAGTGATTTACAACATGTCTCTTTAGCTGAGAACAATTGCCCACTCAAAAACAGGTCAAAGACAAACTGAAAATTTCCATGTTGATAAGAAAGTGTTAAGCCAAGAAATGGCATTGGTGAGGTAATGCAAAATGTATGTTGTTGTCACGGGCTCTTAGCCAGACCTATACTAAGCTGATCCTACCTTTTTTTCTTCCCTGCTCCCTCCTTTCCCATCTTTTTCTTCTTTCCCACTCTTCATTGCTCCAAACCTAAAGATGGCCAGATATGAAATGCTGCCAGTCAGGATTCCCAAGCTTCAAAGGGATCTCTCATCAGCAGAGACAGAGGCCCTTTTGTGTAGCTGTTGGAAAGGCTCTGACTGCTTCCACACAGGCAGCGAACTCCGGAGCTTCTCTTCACTACAGCCTCTTAGTGCACCATCTGGATGTTGCAGGGATTTTTGTGTGTGTTTTCCCCAAGGCTGCAGGCAAAGTAAGACTGCAGTCAGTGCAATGGTCTACAGGGAGGTGTCATTCTACATGAACGAATGCAAAGAAACCGGTCTCTGCATTTCAGCGCTTTAGGTGAGGAAGCCTCTCCCCAGAAAGTGCTCTTGGCCTTGTGTTTTGCCAGCTCAGAGTGTCTTTAAGCTAGAGGAAACAAATGCTAAGCTTGTGCTGGGAATTCATCATCAAATGGAGTCCATGGGTACAGTAACAGGGAAACTGTGAAAAAGAAATTAAATAGAAGTAATACTAATTTTTTTAGTTCAATACCGCTGTCACGAGGTTCTGAGGGTCAGGAAGCTCTGCTGTGCTTTCTGAGATGGATTTCACAGGGACTGCCAGTTTGATTTCACTGCTCTAATTTTCTGTGTCCTGCTCTGAGAAAATGTGAGTGCAAAGTTCTGCTATACCGACAGGTCAGGTTAATACCCACTTTGCAAGGTGCTAACAACGTGCCAAGTGCCAAAGCCAGGGAGAGGTGACCCTTCTCTTTTGAGCAAGTGATATGAAATGGGTGAGAAGGCAACTTAAGAACAGCCATGGTGAGTCAAACCTCTGATCTGTTTACCTCAGTGTTTTATCAGCTAAGGCAGCTAGCAGGAAATACTTAGCAAGAAAATAAAAATAATGTAAATATAGAATGTCTTTCTGTAATACAATCCACAAGCTGGAAGAAAGGGGGGAGAGTCACTGAACAAGGCTGTGCAAGTCCTCTTGCATATCTTGTAGTGCAGGATTTTAAATAGCCTCTGATTTTCTTTCATGCAGAGTGATAGTGTTTATCAATGCCTTTGCAAAAGGCAAAACTTACATTTACTTTCTCTTTGCTTGCTGGCAGCTGAAGTTCAGCATCACTGCTCTCTGGGGCCAGAGGCTCCTCAAGGCAGGCGCAGCATTTTAATGTGCGTCAGCAACAGAGCGCCAGTCTTCCCTGGGGCTTTCATAAACTCCCATTTGTCACTGTTTCTTCCACTTCACAGACCCAGAAGATCTTACCTCTGGTCAGTGGTCCATGGTATCCACACCTGTTTAGATTCTGTGGCTGGGTTTTCTGTTTTTGCTGTGAGCCCATGGGGTGACTAGGAGTGAAGTTGACAAGTGAGACAGAAGTAGCGGCCTGCACTGACATGGGTGATTTTTGATCACCCATAACAAGCTGGGCATTCATTTTTTTTAGAAAGAAGCACAATCTGGAGAAGGAAAACCCTCATGGGGAACTCCCACCCCTTTTCTTATGGATCTGAGGGGCCTGTGAAACTGTAAACCCGGTGAGCACTTCACCTGCCCTGCTTAATGAGAAGGTGTGCAGGCATGAAAAGTTTCTTGCAAGAGTTTCTTGGGTTATTATTACATTTTCTCACGTGTTTCATGAGAGGACACAGTGTGGGATGTACTTTCTAGGATTCTAACTAAAGGGGAACCTAAAAAAGAGGTGCCATGAGTTTCCTTTTAAAAGTACTTTTCAATTCTCTTAAATAGTGCTTCTGGAACATTTGACCATTGAACAAATATCATACTGAGCCTAAATCCGCACAGCCCTTTTATACTTCGTGACTGAAAGATTTTAATGGCACGCAAAGACAACACCAACGGCAGAGCTGGGTAGTATGGCAAAAAGAGGGTTTTGCTGACAGTGCATTGTGCAGTGGGTACAAGATGGTGCAGTTTTTGCCCTTCACCAGGCAGCACTAGCGCATATTAACATCTTTTATTCAGCATTTAACAAGATCATCGCTGTGTCATGGTGGCATTCTGGGTGATGCTGTTCTGACGCTACCTCAGGGTAGAAATACTCTAAGCATAGCACAAATGTACCTTGCAATAATGGAAAATCCTTTTGCAAGCTGGAGAGTAATGCACACTGAACAGATGAACTGCCCTGGTGGCCTCAAGGTGGTATCTCCAAGAGCAGCCAGAAAGGTGAATGCATAACAGCAGCAGTATTTTACTATAATTTACATGAAAAAAACAGAATGACCGAACTGGAGGCTACAGTGAAAACAGTTGAGGTTTTTTTTTTTTCCCTAGCGCTAGTGATAGTGAAATATTCTGTGTAAGAATTTTATTGAAAATACGTGGTTTGGGGAGACAAAAAACACCACTGTTTTATTTTTTCCTTCTCTTTCCTTTCTCTCCATTGTCATTTGGAGGAATATCGTCATAGAGGCTTTTCACAAATGGTAAAGTTGATTTGTAAATAGAAGATATAGAAGACATTAGTTTCCTTATAATATATCTTGCTGTCCAAAGTTACTGAAAGCTTTTCCCCATTGTTTTCACCGCAAGAGATCTTTTTTCACTGCAAGAGATCTGTAGAGGTGGATGGCAAAATCAACTGAAGTTTGTTACCTTTACCATATAAAAGGGCTGAGGATCATTTTGAAGGGTGGCTAAGGTCACAACATGCAATGTGTTGTTCAGCAGCACCTTGGAGCCAAGGAGTCTCTTACTCTGTGACTCAGCTCCTCCCAGGTATGCGCCTTGGCTGTCTCCCAGTTCTCCAGCAAGACCTGGGCATGACCAGCCCCTGCAAGCTGTGCCTAATTATCCTTGGGGTGCAACCATGGGGGCTGAGGCTGTGAGGGTGCCAAGGCATGTCACATGCTGCCTGGACAACCAGGGGGCCCATTGGAGGGTGGGGATATGGAAAGAGAGGTACTGCAGAATGCAAATTATATATAGCCTCACATTGTCTATAGTGTGAGCATTTATGTATAGCAAAGGCTGAGATGTATCATAGAAGTGGCTCCAAGCAAATGGTATCAGAGCCTCCTAAAGGTACTTCTCTCTCTATCTTCTTTTCTCTCAAAAAGTGTAAAAGAATTATTAACTTACAGTGGATATTGCCAGGCAAGGGAAGTTCAAATAGTGACAAAATCTCTACTATCCAGACAAGTGTGGCCCAGCAGAGCTGGATCCATTTGGTGTCATTGCAAGGAGATGCAGAAAAGCTGTTGGATGCCAACATCCAGTATCTTCCTCTGTATTTGCAAATAGCTTGGGACAAAGCAACCAAAAACATTTGCTGCTTGTGCCTCCACATTAAGGGGATGGAGTGGGAGGCAGAAGGCATGTAATATTAGATGCATGTTGGTGCTCGTTACATAGGAGCCAGGAGTTAATACCATCTCAATGGCCTACGGCAGCAGAGGGATATTCTGGGAAGCATCTACAATCACTACTGTGGTATAGTGAGGTTTCCTTGATGCCCACTGTTTTAATCCAAATTTGCAAGTCTTTCCCACGCTGACTGCTATACTGACCTACAGTTCTCTATTAAAACTAATGCAATCCCTTCTGCTTTTAGTGAAGCAGTGTAGTTTGATAATCTCCTACTGAAATGTAGCTCTTTGTTAGAGGAATTACAAATTTCTCTGACCTGGCAATTCTGATGCCTTTTGTATCTTCCTAGGTTTTCACACTTGAATGGTAATGCAAACTCAGGCAAAGAGATATAAGCCACTGAGCCTCTTGTATTTTTCCCAAACATCACATGTCATCTTGCTGTCTGTTTTCTCTCTAATTTGTGGGACTCCTGATGCTGTGAGCATGGCCTTGGAGATTTTAGCCTCAAGTCTCTTGTGGTATTTGTGATTCCTCATTGTGTTCACAGTGACAGAGCTCCTTTCAAGATTCATTCTGAACTGGTGACTTTTTCTTTTGCTTGTAATATTCCAGTCGCTTTTTAAAAGCTGACTTCAGGAGCTTGCCATGGACTAGGTGAATGCTTGTCCTCAGTTCCTAGGAGTGATAAACAGGGTCCCCTCATGTCTCAGCCATAAAACTGCATGATCAGAAGATCCAAGAAATACTTTGCCAGCTCATATGATAAAAGGCTTGTTTCCACAGACACAAAGGCACTCAGGAGCATGAAGAAGGCAGGAGAACCCCATAACCCAGTTAGGAAAGGGGACATGGTCTCTCCCATGGCTGTCCAGGAGGTACCTTCAGTCCAATGTGCTAGGGATGGCACCCAGCACCACCCCCAGCTGCTCTCCAGAGCACCTTTTGGACTATGGGGGGCACTGCCTAGGGGCATGGGACACATTACAGGATACAGGGAAAGAGTTTTGTGGATTGCACAAGATTTATTATGGGAGGTTTATGGGAAGAACCAAAGATAGGGAAAGAGAAGGATCAAGGCAGTTCGGGGAGGAAGAAATGTGTGGAAATAGAGTCAGGGCAGGCTGAAGGTCAATAGCCTTATCTGGCTATGCCCTGCACCTGACCAGCACAGTCTGTCCTACCTTCTTATTAACTCAATTTCTAACTATTTTCTTGGGTGAGAGGACTGCATTCTCTCTGTGTGTGTGTGTGTGTGTGTGTGTGTGTGTGTGTATGTGTGTGTGTGTCTGTTCGGAAGGTTATGTGCCAGAAGCTGGAGTCAGGCCATGGTCAAGGCGACCACATGACTGTTATGCCAGCAACCACACTGACTAGGAGTACACATGTTAGCATGCGACAGCTAGCAAATATCGAACTGGACTAGCCATCAAGTAGGGTAACTGTCTTGGGAGCCATTTTCCAAAGCAGCAATAAGATGTGTGTCACTGTGTGTGAGATCACCAAAGGAGTTGGCTACCATGGGAACCAGGAGGTCCAGGGCAACTGCCAGAGAAACTGTGGTGCCTGAGGTTGACTGAGAGATGTGTGTTGGTCTATGCAAGAGGGCTCTGCACTGGGACTGTGGTCCTGGGGCTTGTATGACCTGGTGCCAGCAACTGGGGAGACTGGGATCCATGAACAGCTACTGGGCAGATCAAGTATCTGGGCTGGACAGTGCTGCAGGGATCCACCTTGTTCATGTGCTCATATATATTCCCATTAATGGACCTTCATCTTGGTCTGCCAGAAAGGAGAACAGGATGAGGCTGCTGTTTGCATTTGTGTGCATGCTGAGTGTACATGTCTGCATTGATCTGTGTGGCTGGTTATGTACATAGGTGTAGATGTGGTGTTTGTGTGCATGCTTGCTGGCCTCACTGGACCTGGGGATGTGCCAGGGGCAGCCTTGCCTTTCTTTGAGTGCTGTGTTGAACAGTCTCTTGTTTTTCCACTTTCTAAAAGTCAATCTCATGTGACATAAAGTACTCAACCTGCTGCAGTATAATTTCATTACTAACCTTCTCTTGTTAACTAAAATCAGGTAAAAACTTGGTTTGACAGACAGTGCTGTAATCAGAAAGCTGCTTTCTGAGTCTGTTTTGCAAGTACCTGCTGCCAGCAGATAAAACATGAAGCCTTGCTTTAAGACTTTCTCCAATGTCCACACTGTTTCAGTAATTCAGCTAGATTCCCAGCATTTTCATGGCCTATTTGGTCCTAGTAAGAGGTGTTCATCAGCCATCAGTTAGACAGCAAGAGACGACCTGATGCATGCACACCTACAAGTGTTGCTTAACTTCTGCATGAAACAGAGTTTCTAAGCAGCTTACACTGAAGCCTCTCGGTGATGTAGCTCCTTAAAAACTGTCTTTTTTTTTTTTTTTGCCTACTAGCTTTTCTTGGTGGAGCAGCTCCAGGATAAAACACATAATTAAAACTTGTCATGCATCAATCACTTCAGGGCAAATAATACAGGTAAGTATTTTGGTGTTACTAGGAGGTAAATGGGTAAGATTGGTATTTCCTGTGCCATAATTCAAATTTATGGTAGCAGACTAATTTGTATGCCAGATTCTGTGCAGGGAGCAGTCAATTTGATGCCACAGCTTTACTTGAAGATGATTCATATCAGACTTATAAACATAACGCATTATCACATCAGATGATGTCTAATATCTATTCTTGGAAATGAACAAAACTGATGAGATAAGGACTGTAACAGAACATCACAGATTTCAGGAAATTAGCTGGTTTTCACTGGAAGCCAAGAAGTAAGTCTGAAGACTGAGTTTATTTGCGCCTACTCCCCCCGCCCCCCCAAAGATCTCTCAGGAAATTATTCTTATCCTGTTTCACATTTAATGTGATTTTTGAAATAATATCCTGTGGTATTGAACTATCATACCTGAACGGAAGCACTAAAAAGACTGAACTGCAGAAATCTTTTGTCTAAGAAAAGTACATGGTAGGTGGATACCATAAAACCTGTCCTGTGCAGTGTGGAAGTTAAAATGCAGCCATACCTGAAAACAGAGCTTTAGCATTGCTGAGTTAAAAAATAAACCAAACATAACCTTGATTCAACAAAATTAAGTCATCTTGAGGTAGGCATGAGTTATACAAACAATCCTGGACAATGTAATTTTTGAAACTGAACAGATTCTATCCAGTTCTTGAGTATTGAAAGACGGAAGTTGTTTTGATTAATTTTCACAATTAGCTGAAGCGCTGCTACTCATACAGGAGTTCATCCTCACCAGATCATGTTCTCACCTTCGTACATGCACAGAACCTCTTCTGGAAGAACTCAGCATTTCATTTTGCTGTTTAGTGCATGAAGCTGCCTTTGTCACTTAATGCTATGCAAACTTTTTATGAAGACCAAATTATGTTATTGATCCCAAAGTGGTTGCATAGGAAGTGGCCAAATTAACGTTAAGGTTATCTATAGTCTTTCCATATTTCCAAGTGATTTACTGTGCTGTATTTATCATCTTTTGTTGTGATTATGCCTATGTGAAAGTGGCAGGGAGCACTGGGTTCCAGCAGATATCCTTTTTAAGACTGCATCCAAGACAACTCCAACTATGTCTAAATTACCTTTTACTATACGACATACAGTGGTGTCCAACTCAATTGTAATATTAAAGTGTGAGACTAAGGAATTGATGCTTATTATTGAGCCAAATTTCCCTTTCTTTTTTTCTCTGCAACTGTGAGCCATGCAGCTAAAGTGGCAATCAAACAGAAGTTCAAGTTACTCTGCAGACTTTCCATGCTAACTTGATACTCTCAGAATTTATAGGACAAAATTGATTCCACCCCTGGAAATGATCCTTTTTTTTTTTTTTTTTCCTCCAGATATTTTAAAACATAATTGAACCTTCTGTTTAGAAAGCAAATGTCATCCACAGAGCAGCAGGACAAACTCCAGTGCAGGGTGCTAGCTTAGCTCAGTCTCTACTCGTCATTCAGTACTTTCACAGACTACGCTGGCTTGTGCTTAAATGGATAAATTGGAGTTTTGTCTGAATAAAGACTTCATCTGAGTAAAGACTTCAACTGAGGTCTTTGGTCCTACAATTAGAAGCATCTGTTCTGATGTAAAGCTAATATGGTTATTGAAGAAACCTTTGATGACCAAAATTCTCAAGCCTGAAATAAAATTATTCTTAAACAAATTTGGTTTGCTGCCCAATAACTGAGCAATCAGATTTCAAATGATTGATTGAAACCTTTATTCAGCTTGAAAAATTGGGGGTATTTAAAGGCTAACTGCTTTAAACTAGAACACTGTAAGTTTATACTATTGATCATTACAGATGAATTGGGTAGTTACAGAAGATTTTTGATATTTGAAGTTATGCTAAATGTTATCCAAGTCTTCTGAAGCACAGGGATATGGGTGTTTCAAGTTCCTATATTATACAGCTTATTACTGTAAAAATTAGGGACAGTTATTTTCAGAACGAGCAGGAATAACCAGGTTAGCCGGCTCAGTACTTATTCTTGAACAATACATACATTTTCAGAGTATGTTTTAAAGCATTTTCATGGCATTACTAGCATTTAAAAAAACCATTTTTATAGGAGATTTTTTTTTTATTCTGGTGGTGTTATAAATCTTTTATTAGATTGGTCCTAACTACGTCAGCTGAAATGGGGTTGTCTAGTAAGCAAGGAAGGAAATTAAATTATGATTTGGGGTGTGTTGTTACTTGTTTTTCTAAACATACAGGTCCTGAATGAAGTTCATTTTATTGTGTCTGAAGTAGTGCCTTACTAAATAGCCAGGCAGAGTACATATGGTGCCCACTGTCATGTGTTTTACATGTTTGCAGTATTTAAATATCTGTTGCCTCAGTCTGTGCCTGGAAGATATTTCCCACCATAATCAGGACTGCCTCACTCAAACTGGGATAGGCCGTGACCCCAGGTTAATCACAATGTAAAATATGATTAATTTCTTATTATACAGTATGTCAGATTACATGAGTAAGTGTATTATCCCTACAATTCTGTGAATCGCTTTAATAATAAAGAATAATATTGGCAAAAATGTGAGAAAGGATCAGGGAAATAGAATTGTTTCTGTAAAATTCAGTGCACACTACCTGTCCCAGACAAAAGAGGATGCAAATCTGTTGCATACCTACTGCACAGCCATGACATTTATCCTTGAAGAAGTCCTGTTCCATTTCATATTGCATATATACTTAAACATGTATATGTAGTCCATCCTGAATCCAGACATTAGTCCTGGCTTACTGCTAGTGTTTCTCTTGGCTGTACCCAGGCAGATGTCTGAGCTGGTGGGTTTAGCTGGAGCCTACTGGTTGCTGGTTTTCTGCTATAGCTGGGACCTGACTGTATCACTGAATCACATAATCATAAAATGGTTTGCGTTAGAAGGGGCCTTAAAGACCATCCAGTTCCAACCCCCTGCCATGAACAGGGACACCTTCCACTAGACCAGGTTGCTCAAAGCCCTGTAGGACCAGATTGTGGCTTATGCTGCACTGTGGGAACAGAGATAGGACGCTTATATACTTCAGCTCTTAGCAAGAGGTGTTCACCATCACGGTGCTTTTTGGACTGCAACAGGTGGATGTGCTGGGTGGGCCCTATCCTGTCTGCACTTAGGAGGAAGCTCAGCCTCTGCATTGAGCAGCAGTTTGCAAGCACAGAGGTGGGAGCAGGAACTGTCAGAGTGTGGCTCAGGAGATTAATGGACTGAATGGTCCAGAGGTCAGGGCTTGGCCTGACTAGTCTAGGCACAAGCCTATCTATCTCAACTGGTAAACAATTACCTCCACTGTCACATTTATTTATATCTGAGAAAATTCTGCCAAGCATTTTAACCCAGCATTTTATACTTGCCTCTGGGAAGATGTTGAAAGCTTTCAGCTCCCATTAAACTCATGCCTTGCATAGGTATGGGTAAACCTTTAGTGCACTTTTCACTTCCTCAGGCTCAGGACAACAGGGAATAAATTTTTTCTGGTCTGCAAAAGTATGGTGGTTTCTTATGCTGTGCCTAGGGCTTGGGAGCTGGGCAAGTGCACCGGCCTTTCTGCTCTGCACCTTGGTTTCCTTGAGGAAGGAAACCAGATTCAGTGGCCAGGCCTATTCATCACACATGAGGCAATAGGGATTGGGACTGCAAAGGGCATGATGGTGGATGCCTCCTCTACAGTCCCAGGGACCACTCTGGTGGGTTACAACTGACTGCCACATTCACTGTACTTTCCAGCTCTGCCTTTGTCCCTACCTGTGACCAACATTCTGTTCCCAAGACCTGGAGCTACAGATAAGGTCTCTGTTTAACCTCCATTAATGCAGCTTTCTTCAGGAGGCATTGGAAATCATATCCACTCTTCATATATGGTATCTTCAGTGATTCCCCCAGTGATTGCTGGCATGGAGGAACAAGCCCAAGGTTACAGAGTTTGTGTAGCTGTGTTCTCGTATAGCTGAGCATTAATTTCTGCTTTCCCACCAGTGGACATGTTTGGACATGGGAGTATTAAATCTGTGAGAAAAAAAACCTTTGAGAAGGCTGTTTGTTCTTTTGTATTAATCATCCTTACCACCCACATCATTAAAAATATTCCAGAAAACTGTGTTAGATAACACCATGCGTCGTTAAGAGATAAATTCCTTAGCTTTTGAGTATACATAAAAAACAATATATGTACAAAAGTATCATGCTGCTAGTCGTTACTTAATAACCTATTTTATTGCTGTTAAATATTAGTAAGGCAAAACAAAATGGTTTTTCTTAAGCTGCAATCTCTTGTTTTTCCAGAAAGCAATTAAGCATAGGAAAGGGAACATCATAATATGAAGTGGTCTTGAAAGAGGCTTTTTGCGCATGTGAAAATCAGGGCAGTGTGGAACGCTAGACTGGATTATTGTGATGATAAGACTCTTAAGTTGACACCTCAGTAATAAATGTTGTGTAACACTGAGCTGGTTATTTCTCTTTTCCCCTTTTTTAGTTTTTTCTCCTCTTCTTGTCACTTGGACTATTATCTTGCTTAACTGGTGTTTGGAATTAAACCAGAAAAGGAGAAAATCACAAAGGAGAAAAAAAATACCATTCAATTGAAAATTTCTATCTGCTTCAAAAATTCTAAAAAAACCGCACCAATATCTTTGGTCTGAACAGTGTCAGAAACCATGCCAACCAGATTTGAAAATATATTGGTAGATATGAAGTTCCCATTTGAACAAGAATATCTCTCCATTCAAAACAAAGGCAATGTATTTAACTCATTTGCCTAACCTGATAAACCCCAATGAAGTATGTGCTGCACCTCTCTGAGGACCAGCTCTCTTTGGAAACCCTTGTTCCATATGCTGGAGACACTGTTGCAGCTTCCTCTGGGGAGATGAACCTTTCCTGTATCTCCTATTAGGGGAGAAGAAAAGCTACCTCTTCAAATGGGAGTCAGTAACTACAAATCCTATATCCTGCTACTAAGAGCTGATAAAAGAGGTGTTTCCTCATAAAAAAGATGTTTCATGTGCCAAGTTTTTATTTCCTCAGCTCAGTAGCAATGCTGCTTGATGGTGCTTCCTGATTCCTCAGTTTACTCTTTATTATACAATAGCGTATAGAATGGGAACCTAAACAAAAGTGATAGTCATATTTGACTAGAAAGACTTCAGCACCCAACAGTTGCAGAGTCTAGGCCTTTTTCTCTCTCATGAGAGACAAACCAGTTGTGTTCTACAGATTCGTACTCTGTTGTCTTGTGCCTGTGGATGACATCAAGATAATATTTTTGAGTTACGTGAGACATAAGAAACCTAACTCTCAACTCAAAATATTTTTCAGAGCTAGGGGATAAATTGTTTGTTTTGTTTTTTTTTTTTAATTTTTGTAAGACAGTTACTCCTTTTTCCTACCATAGTACCCTGCTTTTCTGCTTGTTCGGCTAATCAAAATGATGATCTTGTAGATTTCTGCTGAAGTCACTATTAAATAGAGAGTGTTCTTGCCTAGGCTTTATTTTATAGCTTCTTACTTGTGCCTTTTAATTTTTTGACCTGTTAAAATTTCCTGGATTACCCTGCCTCCTGCAAGTAGATACATTAGTTCAACCACACAGTGCTTTCATAAGAAATGCTTTAAAGCTGTTTATGCAACATCCTTGCATATTATCATTCAGTTATCTTGCCTTTTGATGTGCATAATAAGTTGGAAGATGCTGAGTAAATAATTTCAGCTCTTTGAAATGCCCAACTTATTTCCATTCTGCAGCTGGAAATCACCAGAGCATAACAAATGCACTTCAATTACAGCATGGCAGTACTTACTTAGAATTTAAATTTGTGTGAGCAGGAACTGTGTTTTTCTGCATGTTCTTGGTGCAGCTGGGGTCATGAGGCTCTCTCAGAGGCCTGGCACTGGCGTGTTGGCTAGATACATCCTGTGATGTGCAAAGAATACACACTCCCTTATCTAGAATAATGGCATCCTGAGCAAAGAAAGCAAAATTCAGTAGCACATTTCTAAAGTAAGTAAAGGCCTTTAGCTTGATAATAGCAACATTATTAATCCAGGAAGTATGTTTACATGTATATTCTAGTTGTAAATTGTAATAGGTGAATTTTCTTTGCATCTACAGTGCTGTGAACTGTTTTAATGGTTTCAGCATGCTTGTTACAGCTTTGGAAGTTACCTGGAAATAAACATATGACAGTAGCCTGATCTGTCTCTCTTTGTTGTCAGTGAAAGGACTTCCATTGCCTTGAGTAGGAGCTGGATCATATTCCTAATGCCATGGTCATTTGCCCTGAGAGGTTTACATAAGAGCTCTTCAATTACCTTTCTGGAAGCTTTCAAACTGTGGAAGCTGAGAGTTTGCCAGATGTTTGAAGCTGAACAAATTTCCTGGCATCATATACCCAGTAGCATCATTAATCACTTGTGGAAAAAAAAATTTAGAAAGAGAGACCAGGGACACAGTGCCAAATCCTTCTTTGGCTCCATCACATATTTATGTAATGGGTGTGCATGATGCCTTATCAAAGGACAGAATTCACCTTTCCTGCAACAAAGAGACATACAAAGAGACATACTTCAAGGAGTTGGAAACCCAGCAGGAGTCCTCACAAGTGCCAAATGATGCTTTTTTATTTCCATAGAAATTCTGAATTACATTGCAGGCCATCGCTGTTATACGGTGAACAGGTCCGCTCAGTCCACAAAAGCCCTTCTGCATCTAGGATCATTCCTTTGTGATAACTAGCACTATATTACAGTTTGCTTCTGCAGAAGCAGGAAATGATATGCAAATTTTGCCTTTCTGCTTAGTCCATGTAGATATTCAGCCAGAGATAATAAGAAAATACTCTGCAATTATGCTAGCTGAGAGTCTATTATCCCTTCAAAACCATGGTCTGCACAGAAGGGAAAGCTGGAAGGACTATTTCAGTCATTTAGGGTATATGTTTCCCTGGCACACTCATAATCTGACCAAAGCCATTATTTGGAAGTCAGTTGCACTCAATCATTTTGCCTGTTAATGAGGAGTTACTGAATCCTCCAAGCATTAATCCCATTTAGGAAAACACAAAGGCAATCTGTACCTTGTATCAAGCAATTATGATTGCATTGAGCTTGAGGAATTCAGTTATTTGTTGGAGGTTGTTTTTCCCACAACAGACCCTCTAAATAGAATTACCAAGCCTTTCAAATGTTAATTTGTTAAGAAAAATATAATGGCTAATAAAGACAATTAGGTTTGTATTGCAAATACTGGACTGCAGAACTAAATCTGCCATGGCTTGTGAAGAAAGTGTGGTAGGAATCTATGGAACTGCTAAGGCTGGAAACTATCTTCCTGACAGAACAAAGAACATACGGGTTTTAACATTGATCACAATGATATATTTCATGCAAGGTAAATGTAACACATAGCTGAAGAAAGTGAAGTCTGATCTGAATATTTTTTCATAAAAATGGGTGTTAGGCAAAGAATATTGAAGACCTGAGACTGCAAATGAAAAAAAGCACCAGCAACATGGCACTTCTGGAAAAAAGCAGAAAAGTAATTCACTGATAAGAGCTCAACATATAAAGACTGGAGTTTGTAACTCTTTACGTTTTGCTGTTTGTCCCTTGGCAAGAACACTTTCCTCATTACTGGGTCACAGACTTCATGAAATAGGTAGACAGCTTAGATGTAGCCCAGAGAAGAGCTATGCAAATAAATTTAGGAAATGGTAAGTGTGAGGAGTAGTCTAGAAAAGAGAAGACTAAGGTGCAGCTGTGGATAACATAGGACATAGTGTTAGATACATAAAAGGTGCTGTGAGAAAGGTCAGTTTTTCTTTTCCACTATGATAGAATAACAAAAACAGTCACATTTTTGGCTTAAAATATATGTGTTACAGTGTTGGGGTGGTTTTCTGTTTCAGTTTGTGCTGGTTTTGTTTTTTAAATTCCTTGTTACAACCGCAATGAAGAGTGAAATAGGCAACCACAGAATATTGGGAAACCATCCTCATTGGGTGTTTTTATAAACTGGCTGGAGATACAATTATAAGGATGACCTTGGTATTTCTTACTTGTCTAAGTCCAGCAAGAAATGATATGGTCACTTAAATGATATTGTAAGTGTGTCTGCAAATAGCTTGGGCAAAATTATTTTAAATTATTTTTTCTCACCTCTGAGTGCTTCAAGAAAATACTGGGCTGAATTTTCATTCTTTTATTTAAGTGTTCCTTTGTAGTTACTCTCTCCGTGACAAGCAATTTATTGCCCAAGACAAATGCTCATACAGAACCTAAACACACAGAGAAAGCCTTGAAACCATTTAGGAACAAAGTCAGCTGTATGTCTAGATTTAATTTTAGGAACTCAGTGTCTCAGGTGGTATGGAAAATCACAAAAGATTTTTTTTTCCCCATCAGCACCTGGATAGATATTTATACCACATAAAAATGTCAGGGCAATTATTCATTCTTCAGTCGCTAGCTAAATTATTGCAATGTCTTTTGCATAGGGCTGCCCGTATGGGTAATTCAGAACCTTTAGCTGGTGAAGTACATTCTCCTGTGTTTGGTCACAAATGCCAGATAATATTCTCTATCCTTCCTCCACTTTCCCCCCCTTCACTTCTGTTATTATTTACCATGCAATATGATATGCTGGCTTTACTCTGGTAAGTGTACAAGTTTAGGTCCTCAGCTAGTTCAAATATTTAGTTTCTCCATGTACTTCTGGTACAACTGTGGTGCTGAAATTTTCAGTTACCAGATTTAAGCAGCCAAACATAACAAAGGCTGTGCAGTGTATTTTGGGAGGAAAAAACCGACAGATTCTTTTCCTCCTTAAAAAAAATAAAAATAATTGATTGTAGGTTTTGATTTTTTCCTTTTAATATTTTTCATTCAGAAGGTGAACACGGTTTATATTTGTGGGGTAGAGGTAAAATGTAATATAGTGTTTATAAATCATGGAGTCCTTGGCATCTGCAATTTTACATTTGAATTCATAACTTGTCTAGTCTCAGCTATGTTGTTATAGAAGCTGTTTGCTTGTTCTCAGAGTGTGCAAAACTGGGCACAAAATTTCCAGTGCTCAATGCTTCTGTTTCATCCAGAAATACTGTGAGAAAATCTCTCTGCTGTTTCAACAGTTCCTCTTTCAATTTCACTTGGAACTGAGGAGTACAGGGAAGTGAGCAAGTGAAAAGTTAGCAAGACAAGGGCTCTGTTTCAGCTTGAGAGAGCAGGAAAGAGGGAGAAGCACTTGAGAAGAAAATAGTGCAGCTTATGGTAAGAACTGGATGGGTACGAAGTGCCTCGGTCTTTGTCATGGCTGTAGAGGAACATTGGCTCAATGCCTGTCCTTCAGACGCACAAGTCAAGGTGAACTCCATCCCTTCTGGCCTCCTTATTCCCTGTGTGAGGAGTACGTACTCCTCTGAGTGAGGCCTTTTTAGGATGCAGAGATCAGGAAAGAACTGTTGAAAACTGCATGAAGCTTGCCCTGTAATCTCATGTATCTCCACTATTGGAGATAACACTATTTGTGTTAGCAGAAGGGACACCAGACTCACTAGACTCTTCAAGCAAAAACCGCAAGCATATGGTGTGAAAATTCAAGCCAAATGTGAAAGGTGCTCTACAAATTAACCAGATCTAAAACACACCCCTTTTTATTTTTTTTTGTTCCCCACAGATATATCAGATATTTTTGAGGTTCTTTCTTTAGCTTATTTCAAGGCCAGAAACAAAGTAGAAATACTGGCAATGTAACACGTATTTATTTCAAACAAAGATGACTAAGGATCAGCTCTTCCCGGGCTGTATCAGGCTTCAAACTACTCTTCCTGAGCTTGAGCACAGCAAGAGATGAAAAGGACTACATATGTGTCATGATGCCACTTTAATTACAAATAAGCAAATTGAGAAAAACAACTGTTGGATGCAGGTGTCTAGAAGAAGATCTTACAGCCTAATTCCATCCCACCACAGATGATATATTTAGCAACATGACTTGATTCAGCCATAATTTTTTACGTTATTGGAAAAAAAAATCCTAAATGACTATTTTGGAAGTAGACATTTGGCTCAGTATGGTGCTATGCCTCTGTTACTATTCACAGACTACTGAGGCCCACAAATACAAGGCACTGTTATTTGGGTTCTAATCAGCTAAAAATGTAATTGAAGAAGTACCTCATTTGACAGGGAAGTTGAGGTAGAAATTTGCCCTTTAGTGTTCAAGAAGGTGTTCTCTTCTATTTGGCTTGTTTGTGTTTCTGTGTCATTGCAAAAGATATTTTCAGCTGATTGACTTTGTTAGCACTTTTATGGTAGAATAATAGAATGCAACGAATTACAGAGCTCTAATTTGTCTGTCACTGGTTGCCAGGCAATGACACTAGGCACACTGACAAAAGGGCTAGTTCGGCTTCACTGAGGGCAATAGGGGGACCACCCGCAGCGGTGTCAGTGACATTGAAGGGACCTCAGATTATTCTCTGTGTCTGAAGCTGAGTAACATGGCCCACCATGTGCCCATGTCTCAATGCCTTCCCTGCACACCAAGCAGGGCAACCACATCCGAATCACCAGCAGGAAGCATCCTGCGTCCTACGGTACATATGGTCCCTGAGGTGGGAGCTTTGCCTGTGCCTCACCAGTGAGAGCTAGTATGGCCCTTAGTTTTGGCCAGGACTGAGTGAAGGGTTCTATGATTTGAGTGATCCTGGACTAGATTTAGAATCGTAGAATCATAGAATGGTTTGGGTTGGAAAGGACCATTAAAGGTCATCTAACTCTAACCCCCTGCAATGGGCTGGGGCATCTTCAGCTAGATAAAGTTCCTCAGACTCCTGTTCAGCCTGACCTTGAATGTTTCCAGAGATGGGACATCTATAGACCTCGACTCTGGGCTCTGGACCTTTTTTATTTACTAGTAAAGACATAGCTGTTGAATGTTGCATCAGGTCCAAACACTGGAGTAGTTTCCCAGGGAAACACAAAGCGTGTGATGAACATTTCTGTTCAAGTAATCAGTTAGCAATTACTTCTATCCAACAACAGTAAAATGTCACTCCAATTTTGCTGGCCTCCAGAGATAGTGTGGCACTGGGCTGGGAATTAATATCCGTTCTTTCACTAAAATAATGCAAGGATAAAATCTGAAAATACTGAGCTTGCACAACTGTTAAAAGAACATACTTTTGTTTGAAAGTTTTTTAAAAACATGGATGTAAGACCTTTTATGTTGATAACCGCAGTAATGAAAGATACAAGTTTGTCAATTTTCAGGTCTGGCAGTTCAATTTTAATTTCAAAATCAATCTGGAATTAGTTCAGAAAGAATAATAATAATAAAAAATAGAGCTGTCAGAGAAGATGCTTACTATAAGAACAAGCTGAACAGCACATTTGATATATAACAGAAGATGGTTATAGCAGAACAAACAGATTGAGGCAGTGATTGGATGGTCTGAATTTTAAGAAACTAGAGCAAATATAAAATGAGACAAGGCCAATTCTACATGACCTCAGATGTTAGTGCAGAAGCATTTTTGCCATGTCACTGGAGTCACAGGGTCTGTGTTCTCAGATGATAGAATTGAAAATTATATTTGTGCCAGGAAGTTATATTTTTAAATGACTATTCAGTTCCTCCCTTAGTAACTGCTCATGCTTATTATGGAAGTGATTGAGGACAACCAGGAGCAGGACCAGGTTGTTGCAGTCACCCTGCCAAGAGTGTAGGCTGAAGAAAGTTACATGAGGATAAACTAGCACTAGGAGCTGTCCTCATCCCCATGAAATGCTGTGAAGCAGTGGGTGCCTGCGCTCCCTATGGGGAAAGCAGGGATGTCCCCTCATTAGCATAGTGATTAACACAGCCAGCCCTGTGCCTGGGAGAATCCATGAGCACAGCACACAGAGGCAACGAGAAACCATAAGGACAAGAATGAACTGTGAACCCTTCCTTAGTGCTTGCCTTCCCTTCACTCTTGTCTAGAGGGAGAAGGAATTTTATGGCTGTGTTCCATAGGCTGAGCTTCTCTCAAATGTAAGGGTCTTACATTGCTGCTTTGGAGGAAATGGGCTGGCTTTACTTTTTTCTTTCAGGGTTCTATTGTAAAGGTGGGGTGAGTATAACTGGTAGGACTAAGCAGGACAATAATGGCTAGAGTACCTGATGAAATGTGGAAATCCTGGATTTTAGGAATGTTTTCAGCTGAAGAGTTCCAACTTTCACATCCTATACCTTCCAGAAAGCATACTAAAAACTTACCATAGATGAAGGATACTCTCTGTCCCCACTGCTGAAAGTGAGCTGCATGCTAAAAGAAGGCAGTCACAACAGTGATTCTATAATTGGAGGATTTTATAAGAAGTGGTGGTTTTCATGGCATTTTGTGAGGAGCTCCACCAGCTGCATGGGCAGTACATGTGCTAAAGGCAGAGTAATCCCATCCCACAGCTGTTTGTCTGCTTGGATTGACATCTGGTTCCCTGGAGCTGGGTGTAAGAGCAGAGTCAAGTGACTAGTTCTCTTAAAACTAGTTTTGGAGCATGACCAACAGCAAAACTTTTCTGCTTTTTTAAAATAAAATCTAAAATCCCCAGCAAATGCTTAACTAAAATACATCAAATTGATGGGAATTGTTTCAACACTGGAATGTTTTCCTGGATCAGGGCCTCCAAGATTTTACAGGCAAAATCTCAACACTTTTGGCAAACCGTCCCCTAAAAGTTAGTATTCAGCAATCACTATACACAATCTATTATTCTAATAAAGAATTTATTTGGATTGCTGTGAAAGAAATGAAATATTGGACTGTGCACAGTGTTATTTTTAAGATGTTGTATGGTACAAAAGGAAATGCAAATAGATTCTGAGACAATTCCTGGAATTTATGGCTTATGAAGCATTTTCAGACACTGAAGTATGAAGAATTACTAGAATGGATACTGTAAATTACTATTTGTTATTGGTTTCAGATTCTAATAAATGGAAGAACTAGTGAAGAGGTCTTATTTCAGGTCTAAGATTCAGGAAAATGTACCCTCAGTAAATCAAAATATGATGACAGTCCCTAAAGAGGAAGTGGTCTCTTCTTGCAAATCGCCAGATTTTTAGCTTCCTTTTTTACAATCAGCTCCTTCTAGCAATCTTACAAGTGCAGAATAGAAGTGTGATTTCCTGTGATCTACTTTTTCTTTCTTTTTTTTCCCCAGTTTTTTTCTTTTTTTTCCCCCAGAACAAATTGACCATGAATGTTTAATGTTCTTACTTTACTTTCATTGCTGATGCTGGAGAACACGTAAGTTCAACGCCTTTTATGGCACATATAACAGCACTGGGAATATTTGTGGAACAAAATCATCATTTGGCTCCAAACACCAAAAGAATATTTATTCAGCCTTTAGGCATAGTATAATCTAAAGAGGGGCAAGTGAGATTTCAAAAGGTAAGACTTCTCCCTCTCCAAAATTTCTGCTTCTAATTAACTGAAACTCAATGTGAATGTTCCTTTCATTTCCTTTCCTCCCTTTTCCTGTCAGACTGGGAGCATTAAATGCTGCACCAGCACTGAAGAAGAAGCTGTTTGTCATCAGCCTCTGCAGAATGCTGCCATTATGTTTAGTAACATTGGCATATTTATCACACTTGGCAAATTGCTCCTGTCACCACTGGATGCTGTACACCTTCATTTTAACGTATTGTTTCCACTCAGTTCTAAATAAACAAAATAGCAATTTTGTGATATCTGCTTTTCTAGTTAAGACACAAATGTCCCACTTACGCGTCAATAGAAATATGTGGGACACCTTTTCCAAACACACCTCTGTTTATCACAGGGATTAACAAGATGGATTTCTTCCCAGATTTGTAGCAGAAAGTTTGGTCTAATTTGCTTTACTGATCTAAAACATTTACTGAAACAAGTCAGAAGGTACTTTATCTCATGTCAGTTAGGTCTGGGTTTGCTTCTGGTTTTCCAGTGTAATCACTAACCGAGGAGGTAAGATGTACAGAGAAGTCCCAACAATAATGGAAGCAACATTTACCATGGGTGGACTAATTACTCTCTGTAAAATTAAAACTCTCTGATGAGCTGCTTGTGTTTCCTCTACCTTCTTCCCATCAATATTTCATTAGGTAGTGCCACCAGCTGAAGCAGGACAGCTCATTTTAGACCAAGTAGGTCAGAGCACTTGTTATGCTGTTTAGCAAAGATACAGCTGATAAACACACTTGCCTATGATTTTGTTCTCTTGAGTGAGAGTAGGAAAAAGATCTCCCATAATTTATGGAGGAAAAAAAAGGGGTGTGTGTACTCAGGTGTTTCTGTGTTGGAGAGGTTTACACTCTGGCTCAGTCTAATGCTGCCTGAAGGGGCATGGGCTATGTCTCTCAAGTCCTATGACCACAGCTAAGCTGGTACACCTCAAATTTGTTCTTGCTTTTGGCTTCTTATTTTTGCTCTTCACCTTCTAACTCTGAATGCTGTTTCCAAGTCCTGGTTGCTTGTAAAAGGCATCCTATGCTAGTAGTAGTCACACAGTTTACACACAAAAAATGACATTGGAAACAAATATATTATGATGATTTGGGAAAAACAAACAAACAAACCTAATGATGGTTTTAAGGCTTCTGCTTAAAAGGTGAACTAAATCTTGCCTGAAGCTCAAGAAAATCTAATGGAATTTTCTTCTTCCACACCTATCCCATCACTCACTAGATACTCTAGCCTGCTCTTACATTTTGTGGAGTTGATCAAAAGCAGAAGTAAAATACTGATGTGCTGAAATAAATGTTACTCTGAAACCTTTTTCCTCATCTTAATGTAAATAAGGAAGTAACAGAAATTTCATTTGAAAGACAATTGTTGCAAAATTTCTAAGACAATTTTGCAGAGCAAGGAGATTAAAATACAGAAGTTACAGATGAAGAGTTTTTGTTTGGGTGCTTATTCCAGCATGGGGCTTATGAAAATACCCTTTCCTAAACAGTGTATTTTAAGATTTAAGGTTTTGGAGGTTCAGTCTAATATTAAGATTTCCCAAACTATGAATTCAAGTCATTGCTTGTTTCTGAAACCCAGTATCTCCCAAAAAGCTTTGGCTGTCTGTCTGTCATCTTCATAATATATGAATATTTGGAGTAATTGCTAGTGATTCTAGTGTCATAACTGTGAAAACTGATTCAAACTGTGAATTTTACATTGCACCTTCCATCACTATGATGATAGCTAAGAAAGAAAAAATAGTAAATAAATTTGCACTTCTAAACCATTTTAAAGTATTGCTGCTACCATTTCTGTTAACCATACAAAAAATACATTTATACTCAACTGCTAATGAGCAAAGGAGACACATGGTCTCTCTCGATTTTCACAAAGCAGCTACGAACACAAATTGCTTTTATCCTGGTGGGTAAAATATCATAATACCCTTAGCATAGTGTTTAGCAAAACTGACAAAAAATTATTACTGCCCACATGGCAGATACTACCTTCATTATATAAGAAATTTATGTAAGATTAAGTAAAATGTGATACCCAGCACTGTAAAGGTGTTTACAGTGTCCAATCTTGTTTGTTGCTTCATAACTCAAGTGAGTAATGTCTTATTTTTTATCCCAAAATGCATACAATTTTTTGCTGTTTTGAATAATTATGAGCAGAAATAAAATGCCAGTTGCTGGGTAACTTATAACCTCCCTCTAGAACATCAGTAGCTAATCCCACATCAGACCTTGTCGGGCTCTAGAGCCATAGCCTGAACACATCACAGCATGCCAGTGTGGTTTTAGTGCCAGGGTAGGACTGTGATGTAAACTCCTCCCAGGCATCAACAGCTCTAAAGAGGTTAGTCTTCATGGTATAAGTGATTCCTGAATTAGGTCTTTCATGGCAATGATCCAGTTAGAAGAAAGGAGGGGAAAATGACACAACCTACAGCTCAATGTATTAGTGTTTCTTGACAGATTCTGTCTTCATATGTCAAAAATGCTGTTGTCCCTGTTATTCTTTCAGTCTAGGACTACTGTACATTATTAGCTCCTGATCATAGCAACAGTGTGCCAAATGCTTCACTGACATGAGAAAAAACACAGAAGCTTGTGAAGAAGTCTCACTGTATGAGACAAAACAAAGAACAAACTAAAGATTCCTCCAAAAAGGAGGGAATGCAACAAGAAGTCATTCCTAAAGCAAGAGGGGAGGAAAAGATGACATAAAGGAAATCATGGAATTGACTAGTGCTAAAGTTAAAGGCCAAGTTATCTGTATGCAGCACCTGGATGCTGGGTGAATGAACACTTTTGGAGACCACTGTGAGAAGAGCTGCACCAGTGGAGAACCTGGGCTGATGAAAACTTGTTTATATTGTTGGTACTAGGCAATGGGTGAAAAAAAGTTTCTACTTCATGTAGGCTCCTTTGCTACCTATTAAAAAGCCCTGAAGCCTGTCTTGAAGGATATTGTTTGTGGCACCCACACAGAGGTAAGTACACTCAGTATTTGTGATCTATTTCCTCACTAAGTCTTCTAATCAAACAGCTGGTAGGCAAGGAGAGAGACCACATTTCATGAGGACTGGCTTTTGCAGACTTGGAGCTAGAGCGAAAACTGTACATGCCACCAGTTAAAGAGGGCTGGGAGTGTGGTACAGAGTTTCTATCTTTCACCTCATCTGGGATGTGAAATGATGAGGAACAGATTTAGACACAATCACCTCTTTATCCCATTCTTACTTGAGTACAGTTGTGGATCTGTGCCTTTCAGCTACTCCATTAAAGGTGTGCTTTTGATGATAGCCAGCTCTGCTTGGCAAATAAGAAACAGTATATTGATATTGGCACTATACGTAGATGGTTATATTTTCCATATACAAGGAGCAAAGCAGATGTTTTCAGCTTAGTCACTGTACTTCCCTTAATGCTATGGGAGAAATAAAACATTTGACTGCTAGAAAGTGTTTATTCTCAGGTTTGAGCACCTTACCGTTTTCCTCAGGTGGTGAATTTCTTACATAAAAAATGCAATACACAGAGCCAGAATCTAGCTGTGTAATCATTGCCCATGAAATACAGGCCCTTTTGTATTCTAGATTTTAAAAAGAAGAATATAATATATATAATATACATTGCCTTTATAAACAAGCAAGGCAGCAATATTTTTTCTTGGTTCTTTAGTTTCATGAATTAAACTAACAGCTATTACACATTGTATTTTCAAGTCAGTAGTCATTTAGCTTTTTTGTGCATGTCATTTAGGTTTTTTTTTGCATGTCTCAGCTGCAAAATATGGTTTTTATTTATATCATTTAATGACGAGGAAGTCAAGAAATGGATGATGTCATTCACTTTACTGATAACAAAATCTTATGCAGGAGGTATTATCCAAATATTATTGCTGAAGTATCCAAGAAAGTTTACAGGACACTGTCTTGTTCCCATCCCAGTTTAGTAGACAAATGTGTTCTCATTATGAGGTAGAGTATGTGTGGGGGTGGGGGTGTGTGTAAACAGAGAGAAAATAAATGCTCTGAAGTGTCATGTCTTTGTCTAAGTCACTGCAGTGTACTTTGTAGTAGCAAAAAAAGATTTTTTGCAAGCAGGTCTTGCAAAAGCTTTTAATAGGGTGGGTAAGAAAGAGAAAGCTTTAGAATGTCATCTATGGTGAATGATAATCTGCACTTTTAGTCTTTTTTCCATGTTTTGGATGAAACATCAGGCATGATTTTTTATGATGCTCTAGTACTTTCACAAGGTTAGAGGAGTTAGCTCTGGAGTTCTGGACAAATTCCAGTTGGCACAGCGAGTACAAGGCATATTTTTTCTCCCTCATACTCTGTTCTGCGCTTCACTTCTACAAAATGCTGTTACAGAGGTTTCACTGCTAAGTGATATTATCCTTATGATATACAGTTTACAATTTAACATGCAATATGTGTTGAGTGCCTTGATCTGTGGATTAGAGGTGATCTATAAATAACCACCCTCATTATTAACAATTTTTTAATTTCACAGCCAGCACTCTTACTTTGCTAAATAAATTACTTTTATAGCCTATTATTTTGCCATGTCTGAGCATGTAAATCATCCAAGTCTGCTGGATGAGCATTCTCCGCAGACAACAAATGTACAGGACACATAACAGTAACAGCAGCAATAACAGTGCCAGCAAACTGGGGAGTGAGTTGCAGAGCCCTTGAGCATGGGACTGGCCTGCGTTTACTGAGGTGAATAACCATTTTTCCACTGAGTCTGCAGCTTTGATCAGATCCAGTGGCTGCAGGAAAAAGTCCCCAGGATTGGTTTTTATTAATAATAGCTCACCGAGTGCTGGGTTTTATTTATTTTACAGAAGTAGCTGCACTTGATAGTACCTCCCAATGTCTTCTTATATCTGAGCTATGATTTTAACAGGAACAGTATCGTGACAGCTGAAAAATTATTATTTTGTGGAAACTGGATACTTTAGGATGCCAAATGAAACCTCTGATAAGGGCAGGTCAAGTCTGGTTGCTCATAAACAGGACATAATTTGTTTAGAAAGTAACACGGCAAAAAAGTTAGTATCTAATGAGCTTGTGCAACAACAAAGAATAGATTCCTGTGTGCAGACCCCTAACATGCAGCCATATAAAACTGCGAGAGTTTTCATTCACCTCTTTCATTAGCAGTAGCTGAATGATCCCCTGGCATAAAATACAGGGTTAAATATAGGACTCAGAATGTTAGCAAAAATAAAAGAAAAAAGTTTTCATTTTGTCTTTGAATTCAAGTATAAAACATAATCAAATGCATCAGTTAGCCATGCCATGGAGTTATATTCTTTCTTTTTAGTAATTTTTCTTCTTAGCTGGCGGTTTTCCTCTTCAGTCATTATAGCTAAATACACCTTCTAGTATTCTGCAGAGAATACTTTCTTATTTGTCAAGAGAGGAATTTTTTCCTTTTTTATTTTTAATGTGCTGGAAGACAGTTCGTATGATTATACTGACCTAATTTTTGGTGTCTAAAACCTTTTTATTTCTCCATTTTAAGCATCCAAGTTGGTGTGGAGCTGACTGGACCACTTGTTCTGAAAACTGGATGCCCATTTGGACTCACAAAATCACAAAATGGTTTTTAAAATGTAGACCATAATTGTATTTTATAGAGAAATTTGTATTGATTGATGCTTTTCAAACTGTAAGAGCCACTCAATTAGCTTTGGCTGCAAGCTATTACCCATAAAACACCATTTTAGTTACTAATTCTGTCTCACTTTGAGCATCTTTTGCCTCAGAGGACTTTCTTTACTGCATTTTGTTGATAAAAACTAATAAAGTTAGAAGACCACCTACATTGCTACCATGCCTTTCGGCAATGACAGCTTTCCAAGAAATGCATTCACTAATTTATGAACACCAAATAATAGCCTATTGTATCTCCATGAACACCCACATTTTTCCTCTAACAAAGCACCTTTTTTCAACATGTGGTTCTCAGTATGGTCATTTTCAACTTCAGCATTTTTGGAAGGGAAGTGGTCCACAGAGAAGATAGATGGTCACAAAAAATTAAGCCCTTTCTCTTGTAAATAAAGCTCAGTTCTCTGGGAGTAAACTGTAAAGCTGTATTAACTGTAATGGCATCAGCTCACATTGTAAATGCTGTAGCCTATTCTTCATTTATAAAAATATAATGCAATAGTCTCTAGTTTATGCTTTTCTTCTCCCCTAGGTGATTGCTACTTGCCACTAACCACAGTCCTAGAGATTTTATCAATATTAGGTTTTACAGCAGAGTTCATAGGTCCCTAAAAGAAGCATCCCAAGATAAATAGGATACCTTCCAATAAACGGGGAGAAGTTTTGTCCTCTTTTTAGTGAGTTATTGTTTTTCTATTAGCATTCTTCAAGACTGTAGCCTGTTAAGTCATTCATGTCAGATCTGCAAATCCAGCCTTGATAGAACTCCTACTCAGATGTATTGTGAGGTGAGATATTAAAGTACTTCTCACTTCTGACTTTGAACCTGAGGCTCCAAGTTCAGTAACGCATGTTTATATTCTTGGAGCATGAGGCTGGAAGTAGCCAGCAACAGTATGAAGTTGTTACAATTACTTGAATTGCTAGCAAAAAGCATCATAAATATGAATTTTGAAGTGGGACATTCATAATATCTGACTTTATGTTGCTGAAATGTTTTCAAGAAGAACTCAAGTAAAGAGGGCTTTTTAGTTCTCTGAACAAAGTGAAACATTCCCCAAAACATTCAGATGTTATGGAATCTGTGTTTATGTTACATTACGTAACAGAACACTGACAATGCTGGGAAAGGGAGCTTCAGCATTCTTTCAGCCTCCCATTCCATGTGACACAGCCCTAAGGCAACTCTAGGCAGCAGTAAATAAATGAGAGTTCTTGTCAGAAAGAGTTTCTTATCTGTGGGCCTTCTCCAGAGCTGAGCAAATGACATCAGAACTTCACCAGGAGCTCAAAAGAGTCGGTGAGAAAGCATCAGTCTCAAATTTTCTGAATTAGAACTAAACGAATGATTCATTTTTTCCTTCCTTTTGGTTCACTGGCAGTAAAAGGAAAAAAAAACATTCTGTGCAGGTTTCTGCTACTCTGTGGCTGCATGGGCAAAAAAAATTGCGAACTATTTTTACAGTTGGTAAAATCCATCCCTTCAAGTGTTATCCAAAATTGAAGTCCTCAATTTTGTTAAGGGAACTAGGTTAAAAATAGCTCCTGGTCAAATAAGCAAAACTGAGGGACATATAAAAAAGAGATTTTGAATTTTAAAAAGTATTTATCTCATAAAAGTGTTGAAATGGAATATTTTGATTCTTGGGGAAAATTTTGGTGCCAAATTCCCCCACCTCCACCATGTGCAAGTTACATGATTTATCAAACTGGCACAATCACAAAGCTTTCTAGCATCTCCCCATCTGAAGCTTGCAATGAAGGAATTTGACTTTTAACTGTTTTCTTAAGAAACTGAATGTCCTCCTGATTACTGATCTAAAATATATCTCCTTTTATTTTTTCCTTCTTTGCTTTTGGAATTACTTTCTCACCATCTGGATGTCTCTTGCTTTCCTCCTATCTACTTTTTGGTGTCAGAGAATCAGTTTGTGACTCACACCCTGCTCCTTTTTCTGAGGGCAGCTTTTGCCTCATTTGATACATTTGCTGCCTTTACTATTTCCTGTGTTCTTGTTGTTTCGGTCTCGCACATCTGTCGTCTTAGCCATCCTGACCTAAAATCATCATTTTACTTACTCTCTGATGAAGACTTGTGCCGCTCACTTTTCCTGCTTTTCTTATGGCCTTCCTCCCCAGCACCTCTGTTGCTCCAGCACTTGACATTTCAACTGGAGGACCTGAAAAAGAATTGAAGAAAGGTGACACTTGCCCCACAGGATCTATCCTGCCTTCTGGCTTTTGGGTCTTTTTAAAAAGAGTTTATACAGCACTGTTAGTGCTACCAGTGTCAGAATTGAAGTGTCTCTCTAATGTTTAGTAGGGTGTTGTTTGTAGGAGCTGTGGGGAGAGATGAACAGCCGTCATTTAAAGCTCGTACTGATCTGACATCTTGATTCATCTTTCAAAAGTTTAACTCCCAAAAGCTTGCCATCACTGTCTAACATGACTCCAGTCACTTCAGTGATTACTTGCTCAATTCCACTGAATTTTGAAGTCCATGTTTTCCAGGAATAGATGATTATATCTTCATTTCAGCATTTGGCATGGAAAATCCCACTGAACTCTCTGTATACTCAGTATTAACAGTACTCTCTTGGTTTACTTACTTATACACATATTATATCAAGCCTTGTAAGAGCAGATGACCTTCAACTTAGCTGCTGCAGTTGCTGTACTGCAAGAGGATTAAAGCGCTTTAATCTCAGGCTATAGTCTATCCTCTGGGCTCTAATGAGTGTATTTTATTACTGCTCTTAATATGGCTGGACTGGTGAATTGACGAGATCATTCTAGGCACTTAATGACAGCACATCACTAATCATGTGCCCTCTTTTTTGCTTAATAAATATCAATGTCTGATGGCAGCCTGGCAAGTATAAGCCTTTCAACCGCATCAGGTTTTAAGAAGCTAAGAAAAAACATAAGCTGTCATGAATATAAACAAATACCATTTAAAGTGCAATTGCTGATTCTTTAACAAAGAAGACAATTGCACATTAGATCTGATTTCTGATTAAAAGGAAATTGTTGGGATGATGCTTGGACATAGGGTTTCTATCAATTTAAATCTCTTGGTTCACACAAGTAACAAAGTTGGTGTATTCTCGATAAATATGAAAGACTATTTCTTCACCTATTTACCTGCAAAGGGGTGTTTGACCTTTGCCATGCCAGTCTCTCAGTGCCTGGGAGAAGTAAAAAAATCAGTGTCTGCCCTCTCAGCTATTTTTCTGAGGTTTCAGTTATGGTCTGGTCCCAGCAACTGGGGACCAAAACTAGGAATGACTAGTAAAATGGTGCAGATGACGGGCTGTTTGTAGCAGCTATCAATGTAAATACACAGCAAAATAACAGTAAAAGCCACTGCAAGAGAGGATTTTTAAGTACCATCTCTCTTCTCTAGTCATCCCTTGTCCAGCTAACCTTGCTTATCACCCTGCCGGTCATGCTTCTGTTATTATTATGAGGAACCTGATATTGCACCCTGAAGGCAAATAAGACTTTCTTGTATCAGCTTTGAAGGGAACATGTTTGGACATTTTGATTCTTCTGCACAGACACAGGCACAAATGCTTACAAACATGCTTACAGATATCTTTGCATTATGTACCAGTGCGGTCTATGACTCTTTAGTCTGTATTATCACCTCCCATAGCTGATAACCTTCTCTTGGAGCTCAAAAAAGCCAAATGTGGTTGTCTGAAAAAGTATGGTCTTTCCTACCTATTGACCAAAGTGACCTATTACAATGGGTGACCACTAAAGAAGAGATTTAACAGAGCTGAATATTTTGGTCCTACTTTCCATACAATCCCCACAGTATTTTCTTTCCAAAGTACATATAAAATCACTGCAGTATTAACATTCTACCTTTAGGTTTAGCCAGTATTAAATGAGATATATCTTGGCCAGCACAGAGCCAACAGGAAAAAGGTCAGTTTACACTTAAAAAAAAAATGTTGGAAAGCAACATTTTGGAAACTGATCTTTGTAACATGAACACATCAAACGCATTTCACAGCATTAAAACTGCTATCACTGGAAAATGTTAGCTTAACAGATGTGTTTATTTAAGTGACTTTCAACTTCATCTGTGAATATAGATTGCAAGTCCAAAAAGAATAGTACAGATAGCATTTTACTTTAGTTTACCTTACCTAGACATTTCTCATATCTAATTGCTGGTTAATCAAATGAGATCAGAATGAAGCACACATGAAAAACTAGAATCAAAGCAAAATCCTCAGCTATTCTTTTTTTTCTGTTCATTTTGAATGCTTAAACAGCTTTAGGTGATGCTTAAGCACCTTAACAGCCCATATCTGCGGCATACAGAAACCCCTGAGCCCTCCTGAAATTGCTCCAACACCAGATTGCAGGCACTACTTTAGGTCAGTCAGACCTAGGAACCAGGTTACTTTGCTTCACCTTCCAGTGGATAATATTAGATTATAGGTCCTGTTTTTTCAGTACTGTACAGCTAACAAAATTGCAGCTATCTGCAGCATATTTTTACTATATTGGAAAAAAAAACCAATAAAAAATGCTTCTTAGAAATCTTAAAATACCTCCAGCCCAAAGAGGTTAAGAAGAATCCTTAGCAGCATCTAAGACTGACTTACACCACGCTGCTAAGAGCGTGCTTTAATGACTGCTAAAGTCTGTTTCATAACCTATGAATAAAATCACATGACAACAACTGATGTGGATACACATATACATGGAAAGTGCAGATTTGAAAAAGATTCTCAGTTATCTGCATTTTAAGGTCAGCATAAGGTACAGGAAAACTATTGATATTCTTTTCTTTTTAGCATTTGTTAACAGGCAGTATGGGACAATATATTTTATTTAAAATAAATATGGGTGGATAAATTGGTGATAAAAGGTTGGTGTGCTAGCAAAACTATAATTTGATTAAGGAAGCTATTTTTACATTAGCCTTAATACCCTGAAATCAGCAGAACATTTGTCTGTGACTTCAGTGCTCTCTGCGTCTGTCCCTATTTTTTGTTATGACATGGGCTGCCTGAAAGCTGGCATACAGCCTAGCACTTTCAAGGCCTAGGCTTGAAACCTAGCCTGCAGTTTTTTCTATATTCTTCAATGTGCTTGCCTTTATGATGGTTAAAAGTTGCCCAATATTATTTTTTTTTAATCTTACAAAAAATTATAATTCTTGCCTGAGGTACTTTTTGGCTTGGTGGGGGCCAGGTCTCATGAAAGGGTATTTCACCACACTATACGCTTTTCTCCAGGCCACTGGCTCAATTGCTAAGGGCTTTCATAAGCCTCTATTCACCATCCCACACTCTCATAACCTAAGGATGTGTCGAGGCAAAAAGCCATTAGGAGCAATGAGTATTACCCAGTTTATACATCTGTAACATGTGTAGCCTCCAAACTAATACGAGCCACTATAGTCATTATCTGTCTAATATTTCAGTTGTGTATGTTCTCTGGATAAGGCATTTTTGTTAATTGGCATTTCTTGGCTATTGTGGCTAGGAGCTATAAACCATGGGCTTTAAGTTAACAAGATGGATGAAAAGGTTCTGAGGAGCCTTCATTAAGCATTTTGCAATAATGTTAGGAACTGTAGCCAGAGAAGCAGCTAATTTAATTTTCCATGTTCAAATATGCTGAGAGCGGATTATTCTTAAACTTAGTTGTTCCCTGGGGAAATGAGGAGAAGAGAACAAGACAAAACTACAAGGATGGGGTTACTTGAACACCCTCCCCGGAAACTCTTTTTATGGTATGCGTAACTGTCCTATGTCTATTACTCTGTGAGTCTGAAGCTGAATTGTATGTAGTCTGCCTTTATCATTGATTGTCATCATAGGCCTAGAGCAAGGCAACCACAGAGGAAGTGGAATAAGACCCAGAGGGGTAAAAAATGAGTATAAACATATATTCGTTCCTCCAGGGTACCTGGAAGCAAAGTAGTACATGTCCATCACACTTTACCCTCATTATATCACCATCTTTTGAAGCTAGGCTTTTTTTTATATTAGAGGGTATAGTTAATGAGGGTAATTACAACAGGATTTAATTATTTGGAAGCCAAAGCTAAGTTAGTAACCCTAGAGTTAAAACAAAGAAACTCTGTAAGCAGTCTTTGTGCAGCCCAGTTTGTCACAGAGCTTTATTTTAGTAGGTTTTTATAGCTATACACTTTGTCTGCATCCTGTAACATGCTAGTCGGCCATGGTGTTCTCAAACTATGCTTTACAGGGGTTGCAATTTGATAATGAATATGCTGCATGCTAAAACTTAAAACTGGGTTGTATAAGCTCCAATCCAGTGTGGGTTTCTTCTTATTCCCTTCCCCAAAAGCTATGGAGAAAAGATTGCAGATGTCAGCTTTCCAAGTCATCAAAAGGTAAAAATTAAAAAATTAAAACAAATAAAGAAAGACTAAGTTTGGCAAGTCCAAACTCTCCTACTCAAGTAGAAAATTCCTCCCTCATAAAAATGCTTAGAGATTTTTAGTGTAAACCAAAACTGGACATTGTGTATCATCCGAAGAAACCTGAAAAGTCACCTGAAAACTAAATTTGATGCTGAAATATGAGCTAATGTGCTGGTTATAAGGAAAAGCCTTTCAGTATAAGCTTATTTTGAAGCAAGTGTTAAAGCTTTTGCTGAAGCAGAGGGTCAAGAAAGTATCATAGCAGAACATCTTTCTCTGTGCTAGAGAAAAAGGTTAGGCAGGATTCCTGAGAACTATAAAAAATCCTCAAATAACTACAGAGACATCAAAATGTTATCAGGTTGTTATACTTAAAATTATGATCAGGTGATCCAGTGATATGATGCAAAAAGAGTATAAGTCCCTGAATTTTAGATCAGGGATCTTCATTATTTACTATTAATTATGTTGAACTGTGAACTACACTGAAATTAAGTTCATCCTAAACTCTGTCTACTCTGAAACTTCTGAGGTCATTAATCAAATACTCCACAATCAAAATACTATTGAAAAAAAAAAAAAGTTGCTTTTGGCTACTCTTTTGATTTTTGACTTTTTCCTGCCCATCTGCAGGAGTGTGGCTGTCTTCCAGCTCAGCTGCTGCGCTGGCTAGAACTGAAGGTGGAAATACTTTCTTTCTGGACTACCACGCAGAGGAGCTGCCCAAACTGTGCGCTGCAGCAGCCCTTCTATTAGGAGATGCTGCAAAACTTGAGTTGCTGTGTGGAGGCTTCCTCTCTGGGGGACTGGATGTGACGACCTTCTGATGATGAAATTAGCACCCTTCATCATTTGCATTCAGCCGCCCCAACTTTATAACCAGAAATCCCTTTTTTGTGCACTCCCTCCGAGACCAAACATAGGTAAACTATAGCTCTTGAAACTCACGTTGCACTTGAGCTGTTCCTGAACAGTTCCTCGTGATGGCTGCCCTGTGTTCCTGGAAGCAGAGCTTGGTGAGGGGGAAGTAAAGCCTAAAAGGCATTTGAAGCACAGTTCCAAAATTGCACTGGGATGCAGACACTTGCTGAGTGAGCTGTGGAAGGCACCTGGAGAACCACTTTCACTTCTTGCCAATTAATTTCCCCCACAGCTTCCCTCATTTTGAGCATTTCAAGGTATGTAGTATGCATCCAGGGGCTTTCAGCCTTTCAGCCCTGCGACAGCTGACCATCCCGGCGTTAGAGAGCTGTGAACGAAAAACTTCCCAACTGCAGCCAAATGGGAGATTTGCTGTGTGTTCTGCAAAATTTAGTTCTAGCCTCCATGCCTCTGAAATTATTTTTGTGGAAGGACTGAAGGATTGGTTTCTCCTGTCAAAGCTCAGAGGTGCCACCGTTGGTGATTACTCTGGAGTGTTCAGAATTACAGGAGTCACTCGCAAATGTGTCCAAGGATTTAGAATTGGTTTTAGATGGTTTCCCTGAGTCACAGGAAATTTTCAAGGAGAGATGAAATAAATTCTTCCACCTTCCTTCCTCTTTCCTCTACCTCGGTAACCTGACAGGCGAAACTTTCACATTGTTACAGGTTTGTCCTCTGCAGAAGGCAGAATCAGATTGGCAAGACTCTTCTGGAGCCTGTTTTTATTTCCTACTTCTGAATGTGCAGAGGCAGCACTTTGAGGCCAAAGATAAAGGGGTTTCATTCATATGTTTCTTGGATTATGGAACTGAAGAGTTTTCAGTGAGCCACCAGCTAATGAAGTGGCAGCACAGCTAATCAGGCAGACCATGTATAAAGAAGGGGGGAAAAATACAGGTATAGGGGAAAAAATATTTTGCAATAAAACACCACGTAATATTTGGAGGGACTATTGTAAAGAAGGTGTGGACAATACAGAAGTTTCCAAACATTAGAATATAGCTTAGTACAGACTAAGTGATGTTTTCACAGTTAAGTTGTAGAGTTGTGAGGCCTGACTTCTCAGCTGGGTTATGTCAAAGTCCTTGTTTGGTGCTGGAAAGCCCACTTAAGTATTTTCCTTCAGAACTTTAATTCTCTTAGTTTCTATGTGTTCTTGCAGTCCCAAATGCTGTTTCTTTCCTTGTGCGTTTAGAAGGGAATGACACGCACAGCTCTATCTGACATATCACAATATCTAGATTCTTGATACCTCTTAAGAATTCTTATCAGGAAGTTTATTACTGATGGTTCAAACTGAGAAGTCCTTGTAGAAAATAATGATTCCTGTCTTTCAAAGTGAGATACTGCCTGTAGTACATAATCATCACGAGGACTAACTCAGTCGTTTTTTGCCTACTTTGGGAATCTCATTAGGATTAACAATAATTCGTCATTTTTGAAACTCCAGTATACAATTTAGCATGATGCTTGACAGGTTTGCATAATGCATGATTAATCAATTAGAAATTTTGTACATATTCATGTCATTACATGGATATTCCTCTTTCTCCAACACGCTTGTAGACACAGGGTTCGGTACAGTAGTTGGGAAAAAAAGGATATCTTTTAATTCAGCTCCCACTTACAAAAGTTCAACAAATAATAGCTTTTTATTCACTAATGAAAGAAAAAAACCCAGGAAATTGTATGTCTATCAGGAAATCTGTTATACGTTACACTTGTTAAATCCCCTTTTCAGTGAAATAGATTAAGAGACATTATAGAAAAACGTAACTGAAAAAATGAGATAATAAACTGCATGCTTCAAGTAGAAGATAGGATTAAACTTACTGGTCTGGAAAAAAAAAGGTGTTCTTTGTATTATGGAAGAAAAAGCAGTTCCACACATGCACTGGAGCTATATTCTGGACCTAAGTTCTCTACCAGTGTAATCCTGTTACTTAAACTTGCCATGAGATGTCAATGAATAAAGCTTACACTTTATTCTTTGCAATGTAGATTAAACTTCAGATGGCATCAGTGACATTTGCAAACGTATACCAGTGGGAAGGAACTGGATGTGAAAACCTCTTGTTTTAGTAATTATTAGTCATAATCTACAAATAAGATCATAGATGGGAAAAGACCCAAAATCTAGAAGCATTTGGAAGGGTTCTGAATCCAAGATATACTCAAGGGGGTTTTGATCTAGTAAAACAAAATCTGCACACTAGCTCTTATAAACAAAACCCCTTTCTATTGTGAATCTTTTTTACCCATTTCAGTTTGGCATGGATGGACATGCAAAAGCAAAACACTCATCTGATCCTAATTCCTGCATAATAGCTCAAGATGGCTGACCAAAGATCAGCTAATGGAGAAAGGAATGTAATTTGTTGACAAACAATTCAGTTAACACTGCAAAGTGTATGCTTATGCATGCCAGTTTAGTGGCCTCAGTGGTCAAATTGAGGGAGTAAAGGAAATAGTGCTGAAATTAATCATACTGATGCCTGTTTGCCTGATATTTTTGGCATATTGCAGAACATGAGCTACAGTGAAATTTGGCAAAGGATTCTGATTTTCAATGAAATAATTTATTTTGTAACACAATCTCCCCCGTCTTATTATTCTTTGGCACGTAACACACTTGGAGATTAGAGGGTCAGATTAAAATATTCTTTAGTCCCCTAAAAATGGTTACAGTATCTGACAAGGAAGAAATCAAGTCAAAAAGATCCCTTCCAGAGCAGGCTGTGAAAGGCTGCACTTGGTGCCAAATGTGGGACTGGTCAGGCCTATGTTTAGAAACCTATGATAAGTTTTAAACACAGTTTGATGAAAACCTGATTCAAGTCTCCCCTTTCCCTGTCATTCGTTGACATTAAACTGTGAAGTTGCCTGTGATGTCAGTTCTGAATTATTCCCTCTTGATTGCTGACTTAAAGGCTGGATGCTAATCGAGAACCAAGATTTTTAAGGTTCATCAGAGAAGGCATTAGAAATCTGAAGAATATGCATAACTCTGGCTGGAGTATGCTCATGTGACTTTTCTGTGCTCTGTTAACTATTCTTTAGCAATTATTTCACAAGAGGGTTTTTATTTTTTTCCAAGGGTGG
Source organism: Psittacus erithacus (assembly GCA_009867235.2). Taxonomy (NCBI): domain Eukaryota; kingdom Metazoa; phylum Chordata; class Aves; order Psittaciformes; family Psittacidae; genus Psittacus; species Psittacus erithacus. Next base: position 69,957 of record WYDI02011126.1, read on the forward strand.
ATTTCTTTTGGTTTTGTCTACATGTTAAGTCCATGGAATAGGACTACTGGCACGAACACAAATTCTTTGCCCGAGTTTGAGCTTTAAGGGAAATTTGATGTGGGAAAGACACTGGCCACTCTATGCTAATAAGAAATCCTAAAAGGAATGTTGAAACTACTTTAAGGAACTTTGGAATATTGAAATATTCAGAGGAATAAATAACTGAAGCTATGAGATTTTGCTTTTGAGTCAGTTCAGACAAAAGTCACTAAAGTCACTGCGAAATAACCCTCTGTGCTGCAGAGACTCAATGGGCTACTTGATTAAAGTAGACTTGCGTTACACTTGATTAAAATTTTAGCTCTTTTTAATCATAGTGGGGTCCTAACCAGATCAAGGCTGGTGGGCCAGGCTTGGCTTCTTCAGACGACCAAAGGATAGGTGCCCAAGTCTCAGTCTGGCTCCCAGGAAAATTCTGTTACTTGAGAAAAAGCTGCTTTTAAAACCACTACTCTCCCTTGCTATCCAGGGTTCTTCTTGTCCTGTTATTGTCTCTGAACAATCTTTTCTTGTTCAGAGAAAAGTGACTTATCTGTCCCTATTTTTTTCTGTCATGGATGTTTTTTCCCACTATAAACAAGCTCAATGTATCTGCACAGTAACTATTCCAATAATCAGGTCAGCATTTAGCATTTGTAAGTATTACAGGGCAGCTCCAAATCTGTGCATGTTCAACTCAACGCTTTTCAGTTTTGGCATGCTTTCTTAATGCTGGAAGCGTTTCACAGATATTAGATGGTTATACTTTCCAAGGAATCTGTTGCAGTTAAAGTAGTGTAGGTTCCATTCAAAATAAACTTTTATCCTTTTTTACTTTGTGTTAGAAGAGGTGGCACTCTGTGGAAGTTCAAATGCAGATGTGATGCAGTTTTGAAGGAAAGGTACCTCTTTAAAATTCCCGAGTCTTTTGGAAATGATTGTACACACTGTGTTAGGGCAGTGACAAAGGAGAAAAGATACTGGAATAAAACTCAGAATGAGGAATCAGCCTTTGGAGGAACATGCACTGTTGAATGAGTGGGTGGAAGAGAAAAAACAGAGATGCAAAAACCCTAACAACCAGGAAAACAAATGTTTCATGAACTATGAGAATGAAACCAAATCTGGGGAATTATAACAGGATGAGAAAAAAGAACAGGAAAAATATTCAAATACTTAAACCCCCCAGTAATCCAATTATGCACAAAAAGTGTAGAAGATAAATATGGAGATAGAACAGAAATTGTCACACAGACTTTAGAGAGCAACAGGAACAGGAGATGAATGGAGTGAAGTAGGAAGGAGTAAGTTAAAACCAGTGCACACAATCAGTTTAGAATTCAGCTATCTATCTGGTATTTATGGGAAAGCATCCATAAAGCTCATGCAGTATAAAGAATCCTGTAGGGCTATTCTCAAACTTCTTGGTGCTTGCACTAGTATTGTACATCTGCCCAGAAAAGTACAATAGTTTCAAAGAGAAGGAAATTGTCTGAGTTATCCATTACTGATTTTCAGCATGGTGAGGAAGAGAGGCCAAAAGTGGAACCTTTCCATTTTCCTTGCCCCAGACTCTGCGTGCAAACAAGATCCAAACCTTCCTGTCTAATGTTGGTAGAAGGAAACAAAACTTGACAAGCTTTTCTGTAAATGCTAAATTATCCTTGTTTTCCCATTATGTGGCTAACCCAAACTTAAACCTCATTTAACATCTTTTGAACATTTCATAACCTAAATTTCCAGTCCATCTCATAAAATATAACCTTTTGAGGTCATCTCTGGTTAGCGGCAAGATACTTCTTGACATTAGTCTGTGGTGGAGAAAAGCCTGCATTGCTGTTTTCACCACCCAGCACAAATTTTAGTCCTTTGCATAGAGAGACACTGCTTTTGGCAAGTGCCCAAGTGTGAGGCCAAGCCCCCTTTTCTGCACAGGCCCATTGATAGTGTCTGTGAGAGCAGGATTGGAGTGTGGGCTCCCAAGTCTTCCTGTGTCCTCTATCCCTGGCAATTTACATTTACTGAACAAAGCCATATGTACTTTGACTGCGAGATCAAAAGAGGCAAAACTGTACCAAAGCTATTGTAGAAAGAGTTGCTGGGACGAAGTTGGCTGATGGTGGAAATCCTCAAACTAAAAATCTCTCTTGGAAAGAGAGCAGGAGAAAGGGAAAAAACCCAAGGTTCTCAACTTCTGAAAAAACCTGCTCTTTCTTAAGGACTAAATGTAAAGCTCAATAAAGTCAGCATAAATCTTTCAGTTAATATTAACCATGTCTGGATCAGGAAAGCACCTGAATGTTCATTTACAAGCTAAAGGAATATCCAAATTAATGATGTGCTGATGGGTAAACTTGCATCTTCCCCTTCCACAGCTGTGAGGGCAAGCTGCTTTTAGTAGCTACTTTATTTGCTGTTTCAAAAGAGTAATAATATTGCACCTATTGAGCCAGAATTTATTGGTTATTTCCATTATAACTGCACAGAATACTTGCAAAGGCTCCAGTTTTAATAGCTACTCTTTTTGGTATTACAGTGTGCTGGCTTTTCAGTAAGATATATACAAATAAAGAGTTTTTTTTTATGAAAATACTGACACATCTTACCTGCATTGTGTTCTAAGTAGAACCATGATACCTTCTCTGAGGCTTTTCAGAACTCTGTTGTTGGGTCTTTGAAATTTATTATGTCCAAACTCTGTGCAAACAAATTTATTCTACTAGAACTCAGCCTGGCATTCTAAGTGTCTTGAGGGAGGGAAATGGGATAGTATTATAGCACAATGGTTTTCAGATGTATTTTTAGCTTATTTTTCTCACAGCACTTTAATTTGGTGTAGCAGTGGCTGTGTGTCTGGCTCTTTATTATTCACAGCTATAAATGAAGGATACCATTTAAACAAGCCATAATTTACACCAAATGTCTGAAACCCATGCTAACTTCAAGTGAAGAGATAAGTCTTCCACTTTAAACCTTAATGGTTATAATTCAGGAGATTCTAAATTGTACACTTGCATTGAGAGTATTAGCAAATTGGATATCATTAGCAGCAGAGAAGTGCCTTTCTTTTTGCTTTCGTGTTTTAATTTTATCAATTAGGCATAAGTATGAAGAGATTTCACTGAATGATAAAATTAAGGGTTAGATATTTTCAGAATATCAAATATTTTACACTGTGTTAACAAGGAATCATCCATAATTCCAAACTAAACAAAGTGGTAATTTGTTCATAAACCAAGAGAGCAAAAGCAGATGGACACTGCCACAGCAAGTCAGAGGCACCCATGTTGTTCAGAAATGGCTTCAGAAAAATAATGCTCCTGGAGCTGTGGTGCTCTTCACACCTGCTGATGGCTCAAATGCAGCATTCTCCCGCATCCAGGACCAAAATGCAGCTTCCTAGAATGGAGCAAGCTGAAGACCTGGAAAAAAGTTTTCTGCACTCAAGTTCAGTTACAGATTTTAATACCATAGGCTAAAATGTCTAACTTTCTCGCCAAGAATGTATTCAAAAGCTGAAAAATATGCACTGAAAATCAATGCCAGATTACAGGCAGCTGGACTATTTTCAATGAAGAACAATGCTTAAGCCATCATTTACATCATAAACAAACCATGGTGGAAAATGTGTGCAGTCTCAATTTAGTCAAAAGGGGAATCTAAAACTTTCCAATCAGCTTGTTAGGTTACAGCCATATCATCTTGAGGGCTTCAGCGCAGAAAGGGGCCTTTGGCGGAGAGATCAACCTCTGCTCAAGCAAGAAAAAGGAAAGAAAGAAAACTAACACTGTTTCATGCAATTGTATCATGTTTTCAAGCCATCTCTCTGCCGCATTTGTTCCTTGAAGATCTTATTTAAGAGATGTTGGATTCAGTGGATTTACTGCTTATCTCCAAGGCTGATGGATCACATCCTGGTCATCTTCTGTGCAGAGCACTGCTAACAACAGAAGAAGGAAAAGCAAAGGTGTAATGTTGTGGCTGTTTGTCATATTACATGATAACAAAAAGAGGAATATGTGGTCTGTGCAGCTTTACTGAAAACTGCCAGAACTGATGTTACAACTACAGTCTGGGCTACATTCATGGTATTTTGAATCACACTTTCTTACCATTTGTTTGCTGCTGGCAGTTTGAAGTCCTACATTAGATTATGATTCTTGTGTTGATAAACTGAACTGTGTGTGTATTCAGAAATACTTTGTGCTTGGTACCTCTGGCAAATGGGTCTGAGTGATCAGTTTGCTTCATTGTAGATACACTGAAATCTTAAAAATCTGGCGAAGGGTAGTGAGTGGGCTTTTGTTTCCTGCTGTTGTTATGCCAGTTTCCTGCAAGGCTGGTTTGAAACATGTTGGCTCAACTGATACAGCAGAAATGTTTCCAATTTTGATATGGCGGGGCTAGTGTGTTTTGATACAAGCTGCTGGTGGAGTTTCCACTCGCTGGAAGCCAGGACTTGCTTAACTTTCCTGATTAAAGTAAAAAGCTCATTTCAGTATTGAATGCCTGACTGAATCAGGGTTTGAGAGTCCTTTACTTAATTACACCTGTATGCCCTACTGGGTACGTGAGACAAGGAGAAATCATAATTGCCGCGGGAGATCCCAGCTGGCGCTGGTAGCCGGCATGAACAGCATCATAAATAAAAAGTAGTCTTTTCTTGCAGCTGTGGTTAAGGCAGAGAGAGCTGGGGGGGGGGGGGGAAAAGGGGGGGGGGTGCGCAGAACCCAAGGAGGGTAACTTTTT